>MU833095.1:0-61253 GCA_029204225.1 Diphasiastrum complanatum | reverse complement strand
CGAGAACAAGAAGACCTCCAGACCGATACAGCAACAATCTTTAGTGGAGCGAAGATGTAGATGTCGAATATTACAGCTTCATTGAAGAATTGACTACATACTAAGAAGCTATCCGTTGTTCAGAGGTGGAATTCTGGAAGCAAGCGATGAAGAAATCGAGTCGATGAGGCAGAATGAGTTGTGGACATTAGAGCCACTGCCTAAAGAAAAGAAAACTGTTGACTGCAAATGGGTCTACAAAAGAAATCTGAAATCTGATGGCATTGTCAGACGCTACAAACCCAGACATGTCGCCAAGGGCTACACGCAGAGGTATGGCATCGACTACTTCGATACGTACTCAACAATGGTCAAGATGGCAAGCATTTGATTACTCCTTGCATATGCAACAACACAATCTGAAAATACACCAGATTGATGTAAAATATCCTTTCTCCACATAGATCTAGAGAAGAAATCTTCATGAAGCAGCCTGAAAGATTCAAGACCCCAACAATCAAGAGTACGCCTGTTGGCTACATCGATATATATATGGTCTGAAGCAGACATCTCGAGCTTGGTACAAGAATTCGATAATAATTTGAAGTCTCTAGACTTTGTTCCTACACAAACAGGCTGTAATGTCTACATAAAAAGAGTAGAAAAAAGTTTTGTGATTCTAACAATTTTTGTGGATGACTCTTTAATGATAGAAATTGTTTGATGCTAATCAACGATACAAAGAGTCAGATATCTACAACTTATGAAATCACATATCTAGAAGAAGCGACAAAGTGTCTTGGGCTGCAGATCAAAAGAGATCGAAGAAGAAGAGTGATGCATCTGAGTCAATAGAGTATGCCGAAAAGGTATTGAAGCAGTACAGAATGAGTGACTGCAAAGAAAAAGCCACACCAATGATAGCTGATGGAGCCAGATTGTTAAAGCAAAACTGTCCAAGCACAGAAGAAGAGAGACATAAGATGGAAGGTATACCATACCAAAACCTGATCGGTAGTCTGATGATGTATCGTACACCTTGTACTAGACCCGACTTGGCCTTCTCTGTCTATGCATTGAGTCAATTCTCTTCTAACCCTGGCATGGCACATTGGCTGATGGCAAAAAGCATTCTGTAATATATGAAAGGCACCCAAGATATGAGATTAACCTACAAGGCCGAAAAGGAATTCAAGCTGCAATACTACAGTGATGCAAGCTGGGCAAGCTACAAAGATGACAACAAGTCCGTGACAAGAGGATGTTCGATAGCGTGCAGAGCAACATTCAACTGGACGTGCAAGAAGAAAACACTTGTAGCTTAATTTTTCTGCGAAGCCGAGTATGTGGCAACATTGAAGGTGGCTAATGAGGTAGTGTGGTTGTAGATGATGTTGGTGGCAATTGGCATACAACAAAGAGAACCATGCAGCATGATGATGGATTCTCAGAGTGTTATATATCTATCCTAGGATCTAGTCTTCCATTCAAAGACCAAACACATACCTTTAAAGTACCATCACATGTGAGACTTGATCTCGAAAGGAGAGCTAGTGTTGAGTAAGTAAAATCAGAAGACATGATTGCAGATTTTTTGACAAAGCCGTTGGACAAGCCACTGTTTACAAAGCATAGGAAAGAGGGGTTTTCTTTTCATCAGTCACGTTATTACCTCGGTCAGCAGAACTTTTGGAATGCCTATGGCCTCCTTATAACCCTCCCTATAACCCTCCCTATAACCCTCTCTATAACCTTCCCTATAACCCTTCCTATAACCCTACCTATAACCCTCCTTATGAAGCTTTGTATAACTCAGTTAGTAGGGATTTTTGAAATGTCCCAGGCCTCCCTATAACCCTCCCTATAAGTCTTTGAAAAACATGTTCAAATTTGCAAGGCTTATACCGAGGCCACCCTACGGACCCTACGCTCAAGCTTTCTACTTCCCATGTGCCTCTTTTTAGATTCTATCTTTCAAAAAAATGCTCAAAAAAAGCGTTGCTTGCTCGTCTTGTTGTAGTGAAAGTCCAAAATTAATCTTGACAGTGATCTCTGAATCAATGTTACTAAAACTTTTCCAGTGTTACTTAGTGATGCTTCTATCATCATTAGTTATTTATTGCAACATTTTTTTATTATCACCAACTAATGTTTGTGAAGTGTCACATAAGTAGTGTTGCTACAATTCTATGTGTTAGCGTCACTAACAAATCATCAATGTAGCTTTGCCATGTTTCTAGCATCAATTGATTTTCTTTTTTTGATGTTAGTTTATATCATGCTAGATTTCTTTGCAATAACATTGTAAAAAAAGTCTTACTTTGTGGTATTTGTACCATCGCTTATATATATGCACACTGCTTGGTGTTGTTACGAACGTCGCCAACAACGTACATCGTCTTGTCTTGGTGGCGATAAATGCTGATAAACATTTTTGCTCCATTGTTTGACCATTGATAGTATTGTCAATAAGCAATGTGTAATTAGCAACACATAAAATACAATTAGACTTTATGTTTATAGTGAAATACACATTGTTTCTTCACCATCTTTATACAACTGGTTATTCTTTGCAATACCATTAAAGAAAGATTACTAAAGACACTTTGAAATTCTCTTCTATAACAACAATCTCTAAATACGATGCTTAAATTTGATCAAATGTTGTTATCCACAAAACTTCAAATTTGATTGAGTATCTTGAAAGCCTACTCTTGTCTGCAATGAATGCCCTGAATAGTAGAAGTAAGAAACATTTGATTGATCCACTTATGTTTAACACTCTCTCTCTCTCTCTCTCTCTCTCTCTCTCTCTCTCTCTCTCTCTCTCTCTCTCTCTCTCTCTCTCTCTCTCTCTCTCTCTCCCACATACATACAAAATTTTTGGATCGATATTATGGTGATAATTTAGCCAAGTGATGATGTTCAAGCACATAAACTTTTAGTGTAAGATGTCTATTATATTTGACTTTAGCAGCATGGCAGGTAGTGACAATTTTATCTATTAGCAAATACTAATACTTATATTTAAACAAGCAACCTTCATGTTATGTTCTATAGTGTATCTAGAGAGGAGCCTATATTTGAGTTGCTTTGTCAAAATGTAAAGCTTAGTCTACAATCAAGCCTTATCAAAGAATATTGATATTTCCTACAAAGATATTTTCGGATTGATGAACCCTTCTCACCCTTAGATTCCAAAACTTGTGTACACACACACACACACACACACACACACATGTCCAAACTCTAGCTAGCCTCACCTTTGCCACTAAAGTAGGGTATTTCAACTTCAGAGTAGCCTTAGTGCTTGACACATTGCTTTAAAAGAGTATAGACTAAGTTGTGATGATAGAAATTTGTTAAAAGCTAGTGCTTAAAAATATGACTTCCTACTTCTTGGGCTCCTGTTTTGTCCGATTGTATAAAATGAGAGTCTCGAGGTCGATTGACTTGTCATCGAAATCTTAAATGCAAAAAGATCAAAGGTTTTTTTTTTTTTTTTGAGGGGGTGGGGGCAGGTGGGAAGGATAAGGGTGGTTTATACTTTTGTATTTTTATGATTGTTTGAGCCTTAAATTTTGCATATCTTTAACTTTATAAATTATCTCTAGTCCCTAAATAAGATATATTTTTAGACAAGAATTCAATTTGAGGCATGTACACCAAAGATGCATCACCTTACTAGGAGACTTCAAAGCCATGACATGACCTTGACCACTAACATTTCGGAAGAGAACTTTTTATTTGGGATATAGCCATCACATGTTTTAGAAGGGTTGTAGGGGATCCTAGGACCCATTTAGACAACGCTCTCAAAAATTAAAATAAAAAAATCTCAAATTTCTCCTAATATAAGTTCAACATGGGGTGGGCAAGACTTTGGACTCATTTATGGAGTGAGGTGACTTTGGGACGTCATATATGGAGTGAGGTGATCTAAGTTTTTGGGAATTAATGAATCTTGTCAATCTGAGGAAAGTGTCATGAACAAATCATGCTTCTTGGTTAAATCAATCATGTGGGATATCACATATAATCAAAGGTGGGTGGGGAAGCCCAAACACAATGTGCAACCCACCAATTGTTAGCATAGACAAAAAGATATATGAATATTAATTCCATGAAGAAATGACAAAAAACCATTGCAATTCCAACTATGAAGGACATCATAAAAGACATTGCAAGTGTGAAATGTGGTAGAGATAGGTTCCTTTGATTTGTATTCTCTCTCTCTCTCTCTCCAACACCTCAGTATATGGCTATTCATCTCCCTTACCAAAGAAACCCTAAAAACAATGGTAGAAAACAAAAAAATTTCACTCTCTCGTGCCATCGTGATTTCTCTTGCCATGAGATTTTATACTTCATTTCTTCTCTCTAAAACTTCTCTTTCTAGAAATGCCACCTTGATTTCTCTCTATTGCCATGAGATTTTATATTGATTTCCTCTCTCAAAAAAACTTCTCTTTCTTAGAAACTTTTAGAGAAAGAATGTTCTCTCACTTCAACTTACTTTCAACTGATTTTCAAATGCCCTTCAAAAATGTTGTACGGCAAATGTGAACCAATGAAAACCTTCCAAATGATTCTCAAATGCCCTTCAAAAACGTTTTAGGGGCAGACGTTGACCAATGAAAACCTCCTAAACTGCTTTCTCCACAACACCCTACATTTTCCACAATAGCCTACACTCTCTCTCACATCTTTCTCCTGTAGTTGCTCAAATGCAATAGCGGCTGCTGCTGCTCTCAATACTAGAGATACCTTGGGCAAGGGAGAGGAGCTGATCGTCTCACCAAAGCAAGGATGGTGGTCAAGGGTGATTCAAGTCCTGCTGCTGGGTAAGCTTTGATGTTGTATAATTTGTTTGCAGCTGCTTGAAGGTGATGAATAACAAGCTAAATTTCCATGGAGTGACACAGATCCGTTTAGAAATAACAGCTCTCTCTCTCTCTCCTCTCTCTCTCACACACACACACACACACACATAAAATTAAGAGTGTGTAAAGTTCAAAGAATAAGAATGAACAGGCGCAAGTTTTCAGTACTGAAACTTAATATTCGTATGAAAAATGAGAGACATTTCTGAATAAAACTATATGCTTTTTGTAATTTTTACTACTTGCAGTGGGCTGGTTCAAGTATTTGGCTTAAATTTGAGATGAAGAAAGACTTGTGCATGTGTTTGTGAACTTTCTGGGTATATGTTAATCAGCCAAATATCATGCTGTGAATTGCCAGTTTTTTTGTAGCTCCCTAAAAGGAAAAGTGATCCTCGCTGGAATGTTTCTGAAGCTTCTATGAATACCATAATATTGGAACGCCAAGTCTCTGATATATTCTTTGATCTCTGTTATGCAGGAAGATGACGGAATTGCAACCAGTCGACAAGTCTTATGGCAATCTGGGGGAAGCACCGTCAGCTCAGATTGAAGTAAAAGAGGAATTAGAAGATCAGTCACCGTGGAGCAGGGGCGCTGACAGTGCCCACCACCGACGATCCATCGCTGCAAGTATGGACGTTTCGCATGTGGTTTCTGGGCCTAGTCTCCTGCGCCCTCCTATCCTTTCTCAATCAATTCTTTGCGTACAGACGGAGCCCCTCGTCATCACGCTCATCTCAGTACAGGATCGTCGCACTCCCAATTGGCCGTTTCATGGCAGCAGTGCTTCCAACCAGAAAGTTCAGGGTGCCTCTCACAAACTGGGAGTGGAGTCTTAATCCAGGTCCATTCAACGTGAAGGAGCATGTCCTTATCACAATCTTTGCAAATGCTGGTAGTGCCTTCTCAAATGGGAATGCTTATGGAGTGGGCATAATCACCATCACCAAAGTCTTCTACAAGAGAAGCATCAGCTTAGTTGCTGGCATTCTCCTTGTGGTTACAACTCAGGTATTATACGTAATTACCTGACATGGCTCAATTAAATAACCCCCCTAGACATCTGAGATGGTTGATCGGGCAAAGATTGTCCACTAGATAATGGGTACTGGAGATATCAAAGCTCAATGGAAAACACGTAGCACAACTTTTGAAAAGGTCTCGTCAATGAGGTCGCTCATTACCAAGGAACTACAAGTACGACCTTACGCATTACTCATGTCTTTAAAGGCACACATGAAGCATAAATCTCGTCAATATGCACTTGGATTACTATTTCATTAGAGACAATCTTTTATTATATTGAATAAGAATTAAGTTCCCTTCCAGTTACATTTATCATGAATCTCTGTCAGGCATGGCTGCACACTATGGGGGGCTGACAACATGTTTACCCAACCCACGTATTCACCTCAAGTATTTTAGATATTTATGGATCTCTATCCAGCATGGCTCTGCTGAACTATCACGCATGGCTCTGCTGAACCATCATTAGAATGGCAACTTCTTATTTTGTGTGGCATAGCCAAAGTAGAACTAATGTTTGTTTATTTTGACCATATATGCTACACTGTTTCAACCTTCTAGAGTAATAAAGGAATAGCTCCCAAACTCTCAGAGAATTCAGTTTCTGAAAAGATATTCTGGAAACAGCACGTAACACTTAAAAAATTACAACCTTTTTCAGCACATATTCATCTGTTAATCGCTTGTGGCAGGTGTTGGGATATGGATGGGCAGGCCTTATGAGAGGGTACTTGGTAAACTCTGCGCATATGTGGTGGCCTGGGAACTTGGTGCAAGTATCGCTCTTCAGGTCTTAATTTGTGCACTAATTAGTCATTTCTGCCTTACCTGTTTCGATTCAGTCTTTAAAAGTTAAACAGAAAAAATATTTTATTACTGTGAATCTATAGTGACTACACCTAAGCAATATCATTCTGTATGTCTGATGAGTTGGACTGAAGATCGCTGCTGTTCAATGATTGTTCTTCGTTTCAGGACACTCCATGAAGAGGAGAAAAAAAAGGGCTCTTTGACAAGAATCCAATTCTTTGTAATCTTCATGATTGTGAGTTTCTCATATTATGTGCTCCCAGGCTACCTATTTGGAATGCTAACATCCCTCTCATGGGTCTGCTGGGCCTGGCCCAACTCTGTGGGTGCTCAACAACTGGGTTCTGGTCTCAATGGCCTTGGAATAGGAGCCATAGCCATTGATTGGTCGACCATTTCAGCTTTTCTTTCAAGCCCTCTTGTCACGCCATGGTTTGCCATAGTGAATGTTCTTGTGGGATTTGTGATTGTGGTCTATGGTGTGATACCAGGCACTTACTGGAAAAATGTGTATCATGCCAAAACTTTCCCCATCCTATCTTCCGACCTTTTTGACATACGTGGGCAACCGTACAATATTACTGGAGTTGTGAACAACAGATTTGAGCTTGATCTAAATGCATATGAAGCTCAAGGCCGAATCAACCTGAGCACATTCTTTGCAGTGACGTATGGATTTGGGTTTGCAGCTGTTGCAGCCACAGTCACACATGTTTTGTGCTTTAATGGAAAGTGAGTCCCTGCATCTTTTTATCTTTTAGGTTTTTGGCTAAAGTCTTCATCAAGCACAGCCATGGTGTTTCAAAAAATCTATCGTGTATAACTGAGGCTTTAAGTAGGAATAATTAGCAATATCTGTGCTGATAACCTTCTTTGTCAACCCACCAGACAAATATGGCGACAGACGCGTGCTGCCCTTAAGGAAAAACCTGATGTGCATACTCGCCTAATGCAACGTTATCCTGATATCCCAGCCTGGTGGTTCATAGTTTTGTCAATTATCACAGTCGGAGTAGCAATTGCAACATGTGAAGGCTACAAGCAGCAACTCCAGTTACCATGGTGGGGTGTTCTCTTTGCCTGTGCGATTGCATCCTCCTTCACCTTGCCAATCGGTGTCATAACTGCAACCACCAATCAGGTGGTTCTATTCTTCGATTTTCCCGATCGTGAACAATTTAAGTTTTCTTCGATGCTTTCTTCTTGTTGATGTTTTGAAGACGAAGAATCAGCTTTTTGGAGTCTGGACACAAGATCACGTGTGTGCGTAAGGCGCTGTTGAATAGGCTATGTTGAATTCTTATTTTGCATGCAGGCCACCAGGTTGCACTAAATAAACGTATCTACGTTTTTCACTGTTAGCAAATTTTGTTGCATACATATTGCACTGATATGTATCAAACAAGTTGCAGCTCTCACTTCTTTGCTGTTGAACTACAGACACCAGGACTCAACATCATAACGGAGTATATTATGGGATACATGCTGCCTGGAAGACCAATCGCCAATGTCTGCTTCAAGACATATGGCTACATAAGCATGACTCAGGCTATTTCGTTCCTGCAGGATTTTAAATTGGGTCATTATATGAAAGTGCCCCCGCGCTCAATGTTTATTGTCCAGGTATGTTGTCAAGTTCATGCAATGAAAATGACCAAGGACCCAACACTAATTTATATTCTAGTTGAAGAAAAGCTTCTCATAACGACTGCTTACGATTCAGATTATTGGAACGATCCTTGCCGCAATTATTAATGTTGGAGTTGCATGGTGGCTACTAAGTAGCATCCCCAACATCTGCGATCCAGATCTTCTTCCACCTTCTAGCCCTTGGACCTGCCCAGGTGATCGTGTCTTCTTTGATGCATCAGTGATCTGGGGTCTGGTGGGTCCAAAACGAATTTTTGGTTCTTTGGGAGAGTACAATGCCCTCAACTGGTTCTTCCTAGGTGGAATCCTTGCACCCATCTTAGTATGGTTGCTGCATAAAGCATTTCCTAAAGTGTCCTGGATACCATTGATCAACATGCCTGTGCTTCTTGGAGCTACAGCAAGCATTCCTCCTGCTAGCCCTGTAAACTACACCTCATGGATTATCGTTGGCACCATCTTCAACTTCTTCATTTTCAGATTTCGCAAGTCATGGTGGCAGCGCTACAACTATGTACTCTCTGCAGCTTTGGATGCAGGTTTAGCATTCATGGCAGTGATCCTTTACTTTTGTCTTGGTTTGGAGAACAAAAGCATCACCTGGTGGGGCAGCAATGTGGATAATTGTCCTCTTGCTACCTGTCCAACTCAGCCTGGCATTGCCGTGGATGGATGTCCTGTATTTTAAGATCAGCTAGTAGTGCTCATCCTTTCACGACTAGTCCTATGTGTAGTTCGTGTAGACAGTATTGTAGTACGTGTTGTGAAGTTAGTTTTATTAGCTTAAGTACTATAACACCTGCTGAAACGTCTTCTACATTATATCATGGTTGATCATAAATATGATTAATGGCCCACAGATGTTACACCATCACCATTTATCCTAAAAATTCATTTGATTTCTGGCATCAATCACACACACACATGCATCTTGTCCCTTGTGCTTATGCTTGCTTGCTCCAGCTTGTCCTTATGCTTGCTTGCTTCTCTCAATCTTTTTGGTGTTAGGCTTATGTGGATGATAAAAGGTTGAATAATGTGGAAGGTTTAAGGATTAAAGCATGGTGGATCAAGCTTATGTTTTCAAATCTTGGTTGTAGATACTACTATTTCTCTCATCAAGAGATGTTCTGGGGTGGAAGGCCCCCTCCGAGGGCCTTCCTTGCAAGGGAGGGCCCTTGCCCGAGGGCATGACCCCGACCTGTATGCAAGGCCTGAGGCCCACGAGCAATCCATGACCTAATGCCATGGCTGAAATTTTTTATCTCATAAATTTTGGACCGAGTTGTTAATGCTTTCACTCAAGGATGAGAATTATGAACAAAATGAGTGGTTATTTCACTTGCAAGCACATTCTACCATTGGAGGTACATCCAAAATACAAAGAAAAATTGAAAACTTGGCATTAGGTAGCTTGTATTAGCTCCTCTTAGCTCCTCAATGGATGGTTACTTTGTTATATTATATGGCAATAGCTCCCAAGTGCTTGATTCTCATTGCACAAAATGTGCTTGAACAAGAACATGTTGCCATTTAGAGATTACGCAAAAAGGAAGGAGAGAGAGAGAGAGAGAGAGAGAGAGAGAGAGAGAGAGAGAGAGAGAGAGAGAGAGTTACATTTACATTAATGAATATAGATTAGGGTGAATTGGTCGTCGGCATATAGCTAAGAGAGGCAACATTTTGAAAAAGTGTGTGACGGTTGGGGACCCAACTCGTCTTAGGTTGACATTCTAACTAGTTATTCAGATATAGGTGTGAATGTGTACACTGCTATCCTTGATAGAACGATGTGTTCTACCACAAAAAAAATTGCCACAAAATTCTTGAACAGAAAATGTGACTCTAAGATTGGATGCAAAGTAATTAGCTATTTCCAAATCTTAGGTGTCTTGGAAGTGTGGCATAATGGTTAGTGATTTCCTTTTTCTAACTCAAGGATCAGACACTAATTCAAAGTGTGTGCATGAGTAAAAATATGACAACAATATAAAACACATATGAAATGATTTTGTGAATAACATGATGACCAATAAAAAAGAGAAATGACTTGGAGACCCATTTTTTTTTTAAATTTTTTTAAAAAGTATCCAAATTAAAATGCTTCAAATAAATATATTGTGATGTTAAAAAAATGTTGTATTTTGCAAGAAAATAATTCAAGCTACAAAATTTGGTAAGCTTATATGAAATAATAATACTATTCAAAATAAAATCATTAGATACACAACCACTAAAATAGCTAAAAAATATTTTTTGCTTATTTAAAACAAAAGTTATAGTTTGGAATTTTAAAAGTTTTTTAAGTTACAATTCTTGTATCAAAAAAAATATTTTCTAAATTATGATAAAAATTTTAATCAATATTTTTTAAAGCTTAAAAATTTTAAAATCTTTACTTACACCTACGTAAGTTCATTGAATATTTAAACATTAAATAAACGCAAATAAAATTACTTTACAATAATCGAGATTAAATGATTTGTGAAAATATTTAATTCACCCTGAAAAAAAATCTTTTCATTTCTTAAAATTTCTAACAATATTTTTTTTTACAAAAAAATATCATAGAAACACATCCAAAATTAAAATATTATAAACTTGACAAATCATTACAATTTTAGTTTTTGGTAATAATTATCAATGTTAAAATTTTTAAAATATTTCAAATTCTTAATTTTAAATCATTAAAAAACAAATTTAAGAACATTAAATCAATCAAAAAGATTTCAAAACACAATACATCAAAAAAGATAAATGCAATTATTTTTAAAACAAAAGAAAATTTTCTATTCCCAAAAATCATTGAGGTCGTTACATTTTTTTCTTTTTCTTGAGTAGCCACTGTACTTTCAAGTGGCACCTCTTCTACAATTTCCTCGACTACCGTAACCACATTATAATCTTGAACCAAGACATCAACAAATTCTCCTGTGTCGCCTACTTTTCCGCTAGCAGGAGGCTGAGGTTCCTTGGACAAGAAAATTACTGAATCCTCGCTATCTAAACTCTTTCCCACCTCAGATAGTTCATCTGGCAAAACTAAAAGAGATTTCATTTTCATTTTTTCAAAATCAACTAAATTAAAATCTAAATCTACTGCAGCAACATGTTTGCCTTTCTGAATAGCACATGTGCTCTTAGTCTCGCTACCACTAAATAAATCCAAAATCTAATCAGTTGGGTGAGAAAAAAATATCATTTAAATAATTAATTAATTGTTGTGGCTTTTGGTAGGGACAAGCCACGGAATCCGTCATTGGATTCCTTAATTTTTTCGTCACGGCTAGATACTGGAACAAGTTTCCAAAACTTGTCAGTCCGGAAGTGTTGTAATGAAGCATCGAGTGTTTGCCATCCAAAGAATAATAATCGATGATTATGTATTCTATTTCATTGTAAAGTCGTGCTCCACCCGAGTTATTGACATTGGGCTTGTACCTGACATGGAACATTACAAGTAAAATAAATTTAAAATTCTAACTTTGAAATAAAAAATTTAAAATATAATTATGAATTAAAATACGAATTAATAATTCAGAAACTTAAAAACTTAACACAACATTTTCTATTCCCGCATTACAGAAAGTTAGTAGAGCTTTCTGTACTGAAGCTGACTGTCAAAAAGAATAAAAAAGAACAACTCTCCAAATTGGAGAAGTTGTGACTTTGAGAAAACCCTGCATAAAACTATGGATTTTAGTGAATTTGAAGGGGGGATCATCATTTAATGATTCCTTCATCTAAAATCCATATGGTATATCGACAATGCAGAGTGTATAAGGGCTTTTTTTTTTTTTAAATGAATTTTTTCTACAATCGCCCTCCTCAACCGTGTAAAAGCATGGTTGATCATCGACACTTTTGGGAAGGTAGGTCTCTAATGGATCCTCCTCCGCAATGGTCTCACCCCAAATAGGTGTAAAAACCAATTTTAAACTTGAATCTTGAAGGCAATCTAGAGGGTGCTCTTGGAACAAAAACTTTGGGTAGAAGGAGCCGCATATCTGTTGTCCGATTCTGTGTACAACATGGAATATTCTAGAACATGGCAAGAGACTTCTGAAATAAGCCCAAACACTATACAATAGAAGTAGAGAGTCGGAAGTAAAAGAAATAGGTGACTAGTTGGAATCATGCGTGTGTGAGTCCCCAACATTGGGCCTTCGGCTATTAAGTGCCATGGAGCACAATAATTCAATAAAGTATTTCAAACTTAGCTTTTGTAAGTTCTTAAGTTGGGAAACACAACTTGACCTCAAGAAACACAAAGTGATCTTGACGGTCAAGATAGTGATCCTAATGGAACTTCAATAGCCAATCAGAGTGAAGGGGGCTCACCTCTCAAATCTATAAGAGGGAGCCATTTCTCATGTATTTGATCATCTTCTACTCTTTCCAAAAACTCTCTCTCTCTCTCTCTCTCTCTCTCTCTCTCTCTCTCTCTCTCTCTCTCTCTCTCTCTCTCTCTCTCTCTCTCTCTCTCTCTCTCTCTCTCTCTCTCTCTCTCTCTCTCTCTCTCTCTCTCTCTCTCTCTCTCTCTCTCTCTCTCTCTCTCTCTCTCTCTCTCTCTCAGAAAACCATCGAGCGATCATTAAGATCCGTAGGTAGGGTTTCTTTCACAATTCACCTCCCTTGAGAAGATAAGCCTCTTGAGGAGAAGATCTAGACCCAAGGATGCCTAGATAAGCAGGAATAAACGAAACCGAGAAAAGGCTAAAAAGAGAGATAGCATCAAAGATGAACGCTGCACCAATCTAGGCTATTCCACGAGTAGATCTGAAGCTAAGACTGACAACCTTAGCAAGCCTAGATCCTCATTACAGGAGTTCTCAAACTTAGAAGTGCGGTTTGTTACGATTTTTTTTTTCCTCGTTGTTTATGTCCATGTGGCCCAATCGGTTCTTGAAATAGTGGCTTCTATGTAACATAACTCGCCTGACTTGGAAAACACAATTCATGTTTGGGCAAATTTGAATTTCTGGTCCGATAGATTGGAAGCATACTATTGGTTGGCGTGCGCGACGACTAGTTGACTAAACCACTTGGGTTAACCTCAAGTTAAAATTATCTTGGGACTCACAAATAGGTTTGGCACCTATTATACTCTGGACTCTCATATTGACAAGTTCAAACGTGAACTCTTCAAGCTATGGCGATGAGAAGGAGACCGAGATCCTTGATATAATGAGAGGGAAGACGATGGCACATGGATTGCTCGTGAATATCATAAGGCTTCTTGGGTACTGATGCATGCATCAGCGAGAGGGGCTTTTCGCCAAAAGAAAAAGGCCAAGTATACATATAGATCTTATTGGAAAGGGCGGATTATTGATTTCAAAGTTTCTTCAGGAGGACAAACCATTTCAGAGGTGCTTATTCAACATGTTTATATGCATTCAGAACTTAATGTGGAGGCTGTAAATCCACAAGATTTTCGAAAGTGTAATTGTAAGTATCTTAATTTTTTGGGTTGCTTGTCATTTTTAAAACATAATCGTATTTATGAATCGGAGCTTATTATGATTTTGTATTGCAGATCTATATCCTTCAAATATACATGAATGGGAACCTGTGGCATCTCTTTCAGGTATTATAGATGTCATCCATTCAGAAATTGGCAAATTGCAATACAGAGGACGAACGACAAAAGAACTTACAAATTTTGGAATATTTTTTTATGATGCTATGTATATTCCAGACACAAATGGAGGAATGGAAAAACTAGAGTGTATGCCTCTACCTAATTCTCAAGATAACGTGTGGTGGATTGCAGTCAACGACAATATAATAAAATGTTTTTGTTCCAAGCTATATAATGATGTACAAAAGTCACTCAAAATTAATGCTGGATCAAGAAATGTGCACTTAAGCTGGTTTGTTCCAATGTCATTGTTTGTCAGCTCTTTTTCAAATACGGAAGTGCATCGAACTCCCACATTGTTTGTTTGCAAAAATCTGTCAGATGATTTTTTATTCAACTTCATGGACAAAGGTTGGGATATAAGATCCACTACAGATATTTCTTGTAAAATCAAACATTCATCCATATCATTTAGATACAGTATAGAAAAGCAAATGCTTAGTACGGTGTTTCATTATCAGAGATGGAAAGAACACAATGGTACTTGGGCCCCATTAGATCAAGATCTAGATAGCATTGGACACACTGATCGTATATGCATTGATATCATGGCAAATGGGGATTTACTTACTACTATTGAGGTTGAACAGGACTGGACCTTATTCTACATTAGAACGGAACTGACACTTTTACAACAAGATATCCCCGAATATTTCAGCTTTATATTGGATGGAAAATTGGTATGTGAAATCTATGAATTTGTATATTAATTTGTATTCATTATCCTTTTTGTCAATATTCGGATCACTGACTGTAATTTGATTAATGTATGTTTGTACAAATACGTAAAAGACAAAAAATCGAATGCAAAGATTTGGACAAAATTGTTCAGATAATAGAGCAATCATGATACAAGATTTGTAAAAGCTCTCACAAATATCAATATATTTCTCATTTTTTGAGAATGTACATGTGTGTCCTGTATTTAAAAATGGATGCTTTTTTCCCATTGTCTCTATCTTTCTATATGCCCATAATCATTCGCAGGGCATTACATCAAAAATGTATATATCTATTTAATCTATTATTTACAGCTCAAAGTAATATGAATTATCTCCACCCTGCACTAGTGTCAGTTGTGGACTTGATCGGCCTCCCGTTTCCGCAGCTAGACTGGGTGTTGCTTGAGATAATAAGTCCACCAACATCTGTTGATGAAACTCATATATCTCATTCATTGTAAATGCTCGACATTTATACTACAAATCCAAAAGAACCGAGTCAACTGACTTATCATAAACCAAATCGAAAATAACTTAGTTAGGCCATTCACTAGTCTATTTACCTTTCATATATCTGGAGCCCCGGATTGCATGATGTACCACTCTAAGAAATCTTGTATATTGCGGATGAGAACCATTCACAGCCATGTCCATCATCTTGTTGAGCTGACTTCAATCACAAAAACGTATAATAGGTTAGTTGTGCACTCTGAAAAAGCAAATCATATTACCTATCAGATACTTGATGAGAAATACTTACTTCTGCATCAACAATCTCCAGGTGGCTATTTACAGTGGCCCCATCTGGCCTTGGCAAAAATGGCAACATTCTGCTATACATCACGTCCATTTTGGCATGGGTAGACTTCAAGGAATTCATCTTTAAACAGATGGGATTAATGATCCCATCTGAATCTTCTCTCTCTCTCTCTCTCTCTCTCTCTCTCTCTCTCTCTCTCTCTCTCTCTCTCTCTCTCTCTCTCTCTCTCTCTCTCTCTCTCTCTCTCTCTCTCTCTCTCTCTCTCTCTCTCTCTCTCTCTCTCTCTCTCTCTCTCTCTCTCTCTCTCTCTCTCTCTCTCTCTCTCTCTCTCTCTCTCTCTCTCTCTCTCTCTCTCTCTCTCTCTCTCTCTCTCTCTCTCACACACACACACACACACATTTCTTGTGTTGGTGCTCATGTCCTCTTGTTGTGCTTGTTGTCCCTTAATTAAACATTAGTTAGCTTGTGCTTCAAGGACTAGATAATGGTTGTTTGGAGGTCCATTAATTGTAATGATATAATGGCAAGTCTTCTCGTTGAGTTATGGTAGGCTGTAGCACCTAGACGAGGAGGCGAGCAATCATATCCTTATCATGGGACGCAAGTAATGCTTATGTATTTTCAAAATTCCATCCATGAGGGTTGATTATCTTCAAGATTTTTTTCATATTGAGGAATTTCTATTTTGAGGGTTGAAAATTATATATTGTTTTTAGAAAAAATGAGGTCCCATTAGTGTGGTCCCCAAACTCAACTTGGACCATCAATTCATGTGAGATATGAGTAGACACACACTATGTAGTTGTTAGCACATTGCATAAATTTTGTTTTTGGTTTGAGCTTATTTCGAATATATAAATGGTCTTTAATAATAAGGAAGTTAGAAACTCAAAAAAGCTTTTGTTCTCCACTTTATGTCCCCATTTTTTTCTAGAATATTATCTCCTTCTAGAATACGTCCCTTTCATAATGAGGATAAGTTATACGAAGGTGACGCAAAATCCCTAAGGATCGTAGGAATCTTGGGCGTGCTTGATCGATCTCAGGCTTGTGAATTCACCTAGAAGATCCACAATCACAAGAAATCAAAATAGTCATGCCCTACTTATCAAGTATGAGTAGCTAACACACATGTATATAAAAAAGTTAGCTTTTAATTATGTATTTCTGTAGCAACATAAAACTATCTTATAAAATTTTGGAAATAAAAAGCATTCTTGAATGCATAGAACAATTGTAAGATCAATGTGACCAAAAAAACAACAGTAAATATCATATCTCTATATTAAAACTTTATCACAATCATGAAGGCTAACCATTAATTAATACAAAATTAGTGGTATTGTTCTGGAGTTGGCTCTAGCATCCTTTTTTTTTTTTTTTTATCAAAACTAGACTTAATGTGATTCAAGGTTTTCACATATAAATATGAAATTTTTATTCATATTGTCTTATGTTGCACCTAAAGTTTGTTAAGAACACACCCTCCTTTAGGTCACATTTATGCATCAAATTGTTTTTTGAAAAGGCTCCATATGGACTAGCATCATTATACATAATATCTATATTCGGCCTTGAAGGCAATTTGCAATATTACATTATGGGCCTAAGGCCCAAAATGACAACCTCAAAGGACTTGGCCTTGAAGAGTGGCTTCAACACCTTGCGGCCCTAAAGGTCAAACTTCAACAAAATCACAACCCAAGTGACAACCTTGAATAGCAACATTCCCACATTTGTAGCTTTCAATGAACATTCATAATGCCCTCACATGCATGTGGACTAAAACGTTAGTGGATAAACCTACAAGTGTGGATCTTATAGATCGTGCTATGAGTACTTGAATTGTTATTACCATTCTTGAAATTCATGAACATAACATGACCATTTCCATTCTTAGTTTTCGACATCAATTAATGCTTCCATAACAAATCACCGTCTTCTGTATCTCAAGGCTAGCCCTATGCCTTGTGTACTTTTCACACGTGTGAGGACATCTCAAACAATGTGAATGACTCAATTTATGCACACTAAAGCTCAAATCTGGCCTAGTAATTGTCAACCATATGAGGGAGCCAATAAGACTCCGTGTGAAAAATTTTAAGCATAGAAAGAGCATATCTAGATTGACTAATAAATGCATGATCTTGATAAAGATCTACTTCTAGGCCTACGATGTAGTGAAGCTCACCTAGATCTTGCATTTTGAATTCACTACCTAATGCACTTTTTGTCTCATCAACAAGCTTTATGCAATTTCCACACAAGATAATATCATTTACATATATGATGAGAATAACAAGATTGCTATTTACAAACTTTATATGTAAAATTTCAGAGAAATAAAGACCAAGAATGGATCTAGATCAGATCCTCAAGAGGTGTTGGAAGCTAGATTACATGATCTACTAATCAACCAATGATTAGATCTAGAAGTAGATCAATTTTCCATCAAAAATCTAGCAAGAACAACAAGAAAATGATTAAACTTGAGACCTACTGCCTTCACACGTGTGAAGAATAGTACATGTACGGACTTACAGTAGAGAGTGAAGTACACAAGTGTTAGAAAGCAATAGAACCATAAAATCACAACACAAATATGAGAATACTCAAGATATGCCTCCAAAACCAAGATCTTGCCTCATTGATTTCTCAAACTGGATCCATCATGGATTAAATACAAAAATCATCATACTCTCTCTCTAAGCCACTTCCAGCACGTGTGTGACAGGTCATAGTGCTTATCCATATCCACTTTGGCTAAGATTCCATTAATTTGCCACATCATTATTGGTGGCTAGTGTTGACCTTCTAGATTCCTACAAATTAGGAGATAGGTCCTACAATCTAGGAGATTTGACTTTTGACTTGTATGAAAGCTATATACAATGGATTTGAACTTTTTATATGATATTTCACACGTGGGAGACCACTCCTACCCATGTGATATAGCATTTTCTACCACTAGAATGGTGCCAAGTGGCATAATACTACTAAACTAGTTTTTGGCCAATTTGGCCACTAGTTTCCAAATTAAATGATATGTACAACCTATATGATCTATCTAAATGACTTAGGCATAGATTTCACACATGGGAACAGGCTCCACACATGTCTAATGATGATAGGTACAAGTCATTATGGTATTTACAAGATTTAACCAAGTTAGCTTTTGCCAATTTTAACACTCCTCAAAACTAACTTGATACATCTATGGTACATCTATTTACAACACTGAAGGCTGATCATTGCAGGTTCATAGGTGTGAAGATCAGCCAATGAGTTTGACGAAGATCCGAGATCACCATATCCATGATAATGCCTCCTTGATGTTGACTTCTTTGACAAACTTGAGAGCTTTGCACCACTTGATCACTTTTTTCATTGATTCGTTCCATCCTTGAAACATATGGTTGATCCGAAAGCTCCTCCTCCTTAAAATTAGCTGCAATTCCATGAGAAAATAAAGAGTCCTTCTTGACTCATAAGGATCACAAAGATCCAACATCATGTTACAAAGATCTCGAGAATTAGGCTCATCAACATTGGCAAGACTATGCATGCTATAATAACCAAGAGTTTGCATCATATCTTCATGCTTGATTTCCATGCTATCATTTTAACTAGCAAGAAATAAACATAGAATTTTAGGTACGCCATGGATGAAAAATAGTGTCTATTTTCTTTTTGGTTAGTCAGCTGATGTTTGCGGAGATGTCTCAGCTTCATCTACACATTGTTCTCCCTGCCGAGAATGCTCCGATAGCTAAAAGAGGAGTAGTGAAAGAATCCACAGTTTCTCCACTTGATATGATCGCTCACATAACCAACCAAAGAAAGAATTATGATTTGTGGATTGACAGAAGTTTGTATCCATTGGATCCGAGCTCGATGCAAACTCCACAATTCCAATCCATCACACAATTAATAAAGTTTTTGTGTGACGGAGAAAACGGTTTACTGTGTTATTGTGAAATATTGACGACTTATGGTGTTGCAAACTCGGTTCATAAAATACAGAGTTTAGAATGTATGTTAAATGGTTTGCTTGCTAACTATAGAGAAAAAGAGACCGCATTATTACAAACAAAAGAAGATAATTCACATACACATAATATTATGTTAAATGTGAATGCAAGTAATGATCAATTTCGACAAGTTGTTCAGACATTACATATATCAAATGACCAATTAAAAGAAAAAACTCGCATACTAGATAAGAAATTGAAAAGAAACAAGCGAAAAAGAATTCTAAAGGACATTGATGAGCTTTCGCTAAATGGAGGCCAACGGAGAAAAAGGATTCAGGCATTCAAATAAGGATTTGATTTGAATAAGTTTTATTTTAGTTTTGTGAAGTAGCATGACATTTATTATGTGTCCTATTTGGGTTTCTTGATTTTCATAATCATTTGCATATCAGCATTGGTTGCAAATGAGCATAATGTGGAAATTTGGAGACTTGAGAATCCGGTCCAATCTGTATGTCTAGTACACCAAGTTTTGGACACCAAGTATGGACGAAATGTAATGTTCAAATCCTATTGAAATGCTGCAAGTTGTTGTGGGTATTTTGTGTAAATAAATAAATTAGTCAGAAATAGTTGCGAGGGTCGTGGCTTCCTGCGTGTATAAGCCCATAGCCCAATGAGCACTTGTAAATAATCTATTTTGGAATAAACTTGACTTTGGGCCATGTAATTAAAATGATATTAAGTAGCCAAAGTTTAAGCTTAACTTAAGTTTCTAAGTTTTGTAAATGGTCAAAAGTCAAAAGCTGGTAGGTGGGGTGTGCTTCCTTGTGCACCATAGATTAGTTTGTATTTCTTTTGAAAGGTGTGGATTTCAATTCCACCTTCTTGCAAGTAGGCAATAGGAAGCAAGGGGCAAGGGCCACCCCAAAGATAAAAAGACACCTCTTGTACTCATTTTCACATGCTAATTAAGAGGAGGAGACTCTACTAAATTGGAGAGCCAAGCATTCTCATGTGCTATTGTTGCATGCTCTTGCTTTTCATTGTGTTTGTTTATTGATTTCCATTTGCCATAGTTCTTGCTTTCTAATAGTTAAATGTTTTTCCAATAGTATGTTATGATGAGCACATGAGCTAACCTCCTTCTAACTCTCTCTCTTTCACCTCTTCACCCTCATTCTTGGATGTTAATGTTAGGAGGAGTAGTGTTAAGTGGGTTAGAGTTAGTGTAGTGTTAGAAAAGCATATAAACTAGCAACTAAGAACAGACTTTAGGACCTATCTTTGTGTTCTAACCCTCCTTGGTAGGCAGAGGACAGCTCACCATCGAACCTACACACCCTACAGTGGTGCCGTTGTCGGGGATAGGCTATCTCTAACTAGCTTTAGTTGTTTTTTTAGTTGCTTTAGCTTTTTTAGTGTGTTTTAGGTGAATTTGGGGATAGATTAGACTTGTTTTGTGTGCTTTCTTGTGATTGGACTATTCTAAGCTAGCGAAGGAGGTGTGAATGGTAGTGGAGACCTTAAGCAGCCTCTAAGGGCTTGGCATCCATTCACAACATTGAAAAAACCATACAAAACGTTCAAATACGTTTTTGGAGGGAAAAAGTGGCCAAAAATTACTTCAGAACTTATTTCTAAAAAATCGGTAGGAATTAACTTTTGCATGACTGGCAGCAAGTCCAAGGCATAGTCCCAGACCTGCATAGAAGCCTGCGAGAGATACTTCCCACCATATTTTGAAAAAACAGAGAAAAACCCAAAAAAATTCAAAAATCCCTTGTAAAAATCAATTTCTTTTTTCAAAACTTCAAACCAACCTTTGTAGAGCCCCCTGAAACTGCATTCCTTGTGAAAAGCACACAGAAAAGCCTGCGAGAGTTACTTCCCAAAAAAAGTGTCTCTACGAGAGTTCCCAAGGTCTGGAAAGACGAAAAATGAAGGCAAAACCCTCGCAGACAACAAAAAATTTAGTTTTTATGGTAAGTAACCTTTGTAGAGAATTCTGGAGCTCCATCTCACTGAGATAGACAAAAGAGCCTACGAGAGTTAGTTTTATTCCAATAAGCTAAAAAGTGAGTTTAAGTGCTTAAAAATCATCAGATCCAGAAAACCCTCGCAGATCATCCCATTCTTTCCAAAATGTCATTTTTCATCAGTGATGAAGTCTGCGAGAGTTAGTTTCCAGTATTGATTGATTTGTAAGCAAAAAGGTGGTTTTGAATCCTTGCAGACATCAATAACTTCATGATCTCTGAGAAAGAACCCTCACCACTTTGAACAGAGCCAGATCCATCTTAGATCCAACTCTCGATTAGCCTTCGAGAGTTACTTCCCAATAGATCGTGAGAAAACAAAGTTTTTATCTGTAAAACAGTGAAAAGAACTCTCACATGAGTAACCTTCATAGAAAAGATCAATAGTAAGATCTACCCTAGATCCAACTACTATGAAAATCTCATGCCAATTAAAACATATTAAGAAAAAACAATCGTAAACGGGCTAAAATCACACTTTTAGCCATCAAAACTGATCAGATCCTTAAAGATCGAGACTGAATTCCATAAATCCAACAAGATCCAACATCATTGGACTCTATAGCCGAATGAATCTGAGATAGGATCGAGCAGTAGGAGAAAGTATTGCAAATCAAGCACCAAACCTCCCAAGAGTTGCAGCCGCGCGAATCGAGACAGAAGCAGAACCAGCAACAATGGATCCAATGGATCAACCCATACATGTCGCACCCTTGCAAGTAGTTCGGAGGGCTCCTCATCTTGAAATGCCCAAATATGATGGATCATCAGATCCTATTAGGTTCCTCCAGATCTACGAACAAGCATGCGAGATTTATGATGAGCGACATCGACAAAAAAATTGATGTTGTTTCTCATGTTTCTAGTAGCTGCAGCCAAGACTAGTTCTTCAACTTATCGGAAGAAGAAAAATTGACTTGGGAAGGGGTTAAAATGGCTCTCATCATGCAATTTAAACCAAGGAAGTTCCTTGAAGATCCTTTTTTCCTATTAACCAAAGTCAAGATGGAAAAAAGGGAAAGGGTTCGAGACTACATTGAACGGGTCAAACATCTAAGATCCGAATGCAATATAGCACTGACTCCTGATCATGCGGTCATTATGTGGTCTCTCGCGGGGTTGTTGTGAAGCATTCAAAGAGAACTCAAATAACGGGGGCAGTACGCCACATTGTAGGAAGAAACAGAAGACACCATCATGGAAGAGGATGATGGCTCAGATGATGAATCCTATCCGATTGTCCATAATCCAACTCCCTCGATAACATCAACCTCCAACGCTTCCAATGTATCAACAGATCATCTGCTGACTGAACAAATGACAAAGCTACACAAGTAGTAGATGGAGCGATTGATGGCACAATTTGATCAAAAGCTGAAGGCCTTGCAGGGAGCTATAGTAACAACTTTAAATTCACTGGAACAAAACCAACTGTAGTATCCCCGAAGAGAAAACGTATGGTGTCCAACTCGTACCCAAAACCATACCGCCAACGAGTGTCCAGTTTTGAAGTAGGATCTCAAACTGACACAATGGTATTGCCACCTATGCAATGCATCATCACACGAAACGACAATCTACCTATTCAACCCCAGAATCATACAACAAAAGAGAAATCAATATCAAACCTCTTATCTATACCATCAGGGGACACCGAATGTGGCACCGCATTTTGGAGTGCAAATGAATCAGCAACGCATGGCTTTACCTGCACCACCAGGGCCAGCTAACAATCAAGTGGATTTGACAGTAGCAGAACAAGAAATGCCACCCCAACCTGAGTAGCAGTAGCAATGGCACGGTCTAGACAAACCCTATGTAGATCTGGATGTAGATCCGGCCATCAACAAATATTATGTGACCTATGCCGCTCAGCCTCAACGTCAAGGTGGTAGAATCTATGGCTGCTATGAATGCAAGGGGCATAGAATTGCAGAATGTCCTCACAAGGTCATGTTTACACCCTTTTGTCAAGAATGCGGATACGAGCATTGATACAAGCATTTTCCATTGTGACTTGGAGCAAGTGCACCCATGAACTTGATCACAGTACAATCGACAACAGGTCCAGAGAGGATGCCACCAAAGATTTCAATTCCCATGTTCCGGTGCTAGTAGTTATGCGAGCCCAGAAACGAAAGGGGCCATCACCACCATCTCAGTATCATTGGCAGATGATCAAACCTCAGCTACAAAACCATATCCTAACGTGAGAGAAGAGGGAAGACAATATCAGAAGATCCACCATTGGATACAGGATGCACAGGCAGAGGAAGCAACATGAGCAAAAGAAAAACCGGTAGCACCTCTACTCTCGAAAGTACTAGCACCACCAGTCAACTCCCCATTGAAGGACAGATCTTAACGACTGTCTACACCATCACGAAGTACCATTTCAAATGGGCGAGCCTGAGGATCCGCAATTGGGAGTGCTCGCAAGTTTCCTGCTAGCCGTATGAACTTATCCTTTGGAGGGTTCTTGCGGATTGCACCACAAGATAAGAGCATTTTGCTGTATTGGATTAATTTAGAGCTGGAACCAACCACAAAAGAGCCCTTGTATTGCATGGGTTATGAAGGAACGAGCAACATCCTCCACATTGCGGCGTCGTGGGAGAGTGAACAGCACAATATTACCCTGCGAGACGAAACAACGGTGGTAGATGGAGGATCGGGTGTAAATATGATCTCCACTACTTTATATCAAAAATGGGGTCTGCAAGGATTGAAGCCAGCGAGATTTGCCATGAAAGTAGCAGATCAATCTTGTGTAAAACCAAAAGATGTAGTTGAAGATATCACAGTAAAGATAGTGGGAGTGCAGTTCATAATTACCTTCATGGTGATGGACATTCCAAAGTCACCTTCTGCCGCATTTTACTAAAAGAACTTGGTAAAGAATCGTGCAAGTGGTTCACAACTGGGGAATAAAAAAACTCACCTTCAAAATTAAAGAGTAGGCTGTAAAGGTTGATCCAACCACTTGGGCGGTGAAACCAATTACACCCAAGGCTGATGACGGATCGTCCACCACTGATCACACAATTGATCGCCCAAAGCAAGGTAAGGGATGTTGGACTCCTTGAAGTCGATTTTGCTGGAACCATAGATACAACATCATCATCACATATGACTAGAAGTGCAAAGGTTACGAGTCGGCTAAGATTAACATGCTAAAGAGGAATCCCATCAAATGCTAGTTCACGAGATGCCAGAAACCTTCAAGAAATACACCTTAGATGACGTGGTAATCATGATGCCGCAAGCACAAAGAGAATTTGATCAAAATCAAGATCCACTACTACTAACTCACCGGCCAGCAAACATATGTGTGGCACTACCTCAACTTCCGCTAGCCCTCCTACCACCCGACAATGCACTGCACTCCCACGTCCTGCATCCGCCTCTTTTACATCCACTACTTCCGCTTTTGTGCAACCATCCACTACTGCCACCACCTCTATTTTTGTCATCCCCACTCCTCCACCTTCCGCAGCCTTCTTCCACACCCTCCATCACAATCGCATCATCCATACCTCATGCCTCTGCTTCCGCTCCACTTCTCAACATTAACCCTCTCTATTTGCCATTATCTCCCGACACCCTCTCTTGGCTCAATCAGATTAACTTCACCCCTCTGACATCCCCATCCATCCTTGATACCATTCTTAAGGTTCCAATGTTCCTCCCATTCCATCTTTCGAACAACACATTGTACAGCCTCTCCACACTTCCGCCACACCTATCACACCTCCTTCAGTTTCATCTCATCAGCTTGCCAAGGGTGACAAACTGTCTCCCGCAAACTGTTGTTCGATGAAGCATTCATGCAGACAAAGTATGTGCCATCGCCTAACTGTGCTGATCCCATCGCATGATAGAACAAGAGAACCTTGTAGAGGATGATGGCGACAATGTGCAGGTCATCCGGGTGACATCTCACCAAGACCCAGCAAGTAGCACCCTATTGGTCGGGCCTACAGACCTCACACTGGCCTATTAAATCTTGAAAACCTTTGTCCAAGATGCGGTAGTAGCCAAAACCTTATTGGACGACCATGTATTGGAATTGGCTACCAGCAACGTGAAATTGCGAGCAGAAGTCATAGATAGCCCAACAACACGAGCTGGTGGAGAAGAAAGAGGTCCTGAAGCTGAAAAAGCATGAAGACGATCTCCAGAGGTATGCAAGATCATGAAGCTGCTGGGAGCTCTCCAATTTTGAAAAAAACAACCATCTGCAACAATAGGGCATTTTGATTAAATTGCGGCAAACAATTTTTTTTGATAAATACTGGCAACAATAAGCACTTGGTTTTATGCAAGCGAACGAGGATCTACACTTTTCCAAGTGACGATTGAATATGCCAATGCGGAAGCAGAGCTACATCATTCAATTTGAGTTGCAGTGGGTCCAGCAACACATTAGGGGTGGGTTGGTGTTGGTTGATTCTGACGAATCCCCAAGATACTCGGCCAGAGTTACCCAAGAGCACCTCTCACCTTAGATCGAGGAGGTCTCTGAGAAGATGAGACAAACGAAGACTGAGAGCCGAGAAGTACTAGTTAAGAATGAAAAGCAACAACTATGTAAGCCTCATGGTGAATCCCGAAATATGGAATGACCATGTAAGTAGACCCCTCTTAAAGAAAGTAGAGTGGGCCACCTTTTGATGGTGACATCTAGTCGAGAGCATAATTTCAATTGTAATTTGTGTAATGTGGAAATGCCACTAGGATGTCACCTAAGGAGCTCTCTTGCTTATTTAAGAGACTCTTCCTTTGTAGAATGAAAGCTTTTGTAAATGTATATACTCCATGCTAAAATGAGAAGATATTCCATGAGTTTTGATGCATTCTTGAGCTCCTTGATCATTCTTGTTTCTTGAGTGATGCATTAGTGATCTGCCCTTCCATTTCCTTTGTGAGTGGTTGTGGAACTTAGTGGTGGATTAGTTTTCTTGCTTTCATAGATTAATGTAAAATTATGCATTGTGGTAAATCATCTTGGCTGGGTTGTGGTATAGATCTTGCAAATTCTAGGACAGCCCACTCATTGACGCTCTTGGTAGTGCAAGAATTAAGAAATGTGTGTTTCTTGATCCTTGGGCTATCAAAAATGCTTCTAGATTAGTTCTTGTTTCTTGGTTGTAGATTAATGCATGTGTGGAATAGTTCTAGTGTTTAGGATCTGATTCAAACTCGTTTTTGCAGCAAAGTAGAAGTGGAATCATGGTTTGTTCATATGGACTGTATGCTGATCTATAGGTTTGTCGCAACTTACTAAACCAAAATGTTAGTAAAAGTGTAGTATAAATGATTATCGTTCCCACGGGGAGCATCATAAAGAGGTATTCTGTCATTATTGGTGAGATAAAACGATTTATCTTTGAAGTCCAGTGGAATGGAAATGTAAAGCTGGTTGTCTGATGACATTTCTGGGTAGGCGGCCAGTACCGCCATTGAGAATGGTACAAACAAACACCAAGAAGAATATTCAGATAGTTCAACCAAGAAATCCAGATTCTAGAGAAGAGTAAGAAATCGGAATTATTAGACATCCCCAAAGTATTAAGATCACATGTTTCACCATTTAGATCTGAACTTAACCAAAACAAGAATGCCACAAGGCCAAACGATTGTTGCAGGCAATGCCTACAATGGGCTATGTCGACCCTCAACAGTCTTCATAAACTTGCTACTCATGTATTCTGATAAAGCAGTTCCAAACACAACATAGTTCGATTAATTACTGGGTTCTGTTCTAATTATAAATCCATGCATAGCATAGAATCCATTATTCTGAAGAATCACCATGAATTTCCTAGGATCAGTCAGAATAGACAATAACAACAGGGGTGTGACTCATTCCACAAGAAACTGCAATGCAATATAACGTTCTTGAGAAACCAAACGTATCTTTTACCCACTCATTCAGATTCTGATGAAAATACAGACTACATATACAAGGTGTGAAAAATACAGATCCTAAGTGGATCTAAACTCCAAGATCATTGGCTTGAATGCTTGCACTCCAAACTACATAAGCTAGGAATTGGCAACACATTCTATGCTACCTAGAATGCAAAGAACTTGATCAAAAAGCATTTATCACAAATGGAAACTTCCATAAACATCAAGTGCGGCCCAAAATAGCATTATACAGTCCATAATACATCAGCCTACCACTTTTGGAAAGCACCTAAGATCATACACAATAGCTTGAAGACAATACACACAACAATGCTCTCAATGGAGGAAGAAACAATGACAATGATCTATTGATCTCAATGAAGCATACAAAAGGTTTCTCCAACCTGTTCTCCACGACTTCCCTACTATTTATGGATGAGGAAGATGACTCTCTCTCCTCTCTCTAGAAGGTACTTGACCCTAGATATTCCCTATATAGGAAAAATAGCTAAAAATGGCTTATATGACCAAAATACATCAAAATGGTCTCATTTTGAAGGGTATGAAGTTTGAAACTTCATCATACTGAAAAAATACAGTAAATAAAAACATTGTGGCCTGGTTCACACGTGTGAAACTCCAGAACCAAAACTATTTACAATTTTAGCCAATTTAGGCCTCAAACTAGCTAGGAAATGTTGACAATTTTCACACAAGGTTGGTGTATCACTGCATTGATTCAAGCGGACGAACACAGTAGATAGTATTTTATTCTAACATAATAGCTCAGACAGAAGAGAAAACAACAAACGTTCTACTCATGCTTTCTACCATGCAGAACAATGAATGAAATAATTAGAATGAGCATGGGCTCTGCTATATATGTGTTTGGGAAAGCAGACAGAATGCCAAAAGACCTAAACATCATATTTGGTGAGGTATCCAATGGTTTGCTGTTACGTAGAGAGAGTCCAGTGTGAAACGCTGCCTCTGCCACCTAGAAATAAGCATGTTGTGATGCGAAGTAATCGCGAAGCGAATCGAATCGAAACGAAATGAAACAAATCGAGCTCTATCACCACTGATGGGAGAAAGAATTAGCTCGAAGTAAAGTGAGATGAAATGAAACGCGATGAAGGCCGGATAGAGCTGACTTGGAAGGAGTAGCTATTGCTACTGACTGTGGTCTAATTCTCTTCCAAGCCCCAAATCTTTTGACGATCTGTTGTAAACTTGTAAACATCAAATAATGTTGGGTAATAACAACAACGGAAATTCATCTATTGCTAGCATGCATTCCAATATTGCAAATCATACACATCATAGAACTAAGAATTGAGAAAGTCGGTCCTATCATCAAAACTAATTTTACAACATCTTTTTTGAGCGCTGTCTGTTTCCCAGATCAGCGCGTTGGCACGAGGAACATGTTCTCTCTCACGAATAAAAATGACTAGCTACTGCTAATCTGTAAATTCACTCTGTTTCCGTGACTATCTTCCTGACTGTCTTGCAATACCTATATTCAGAGTAACATTTCTGATTAGAGAGATTGAACGATCTGCAACTAATCTCAAGAGCGGCGGATTAGACATGTCCTAATGCTCTTCTACTGACATCATCATATTAGATCAGGAAGTTGTACTACATGGTACTTCTTTGATCTTCCTGGTCCTTTGGATCGCGAAGAGTTTTGTGTCGTGAAGAAATTCGTGTCGTGTCGTGTCGTCTGACCTTCTCCTGTTGTTCGTGCATTAGTTGCCTTCTGCCCGTTGGACAGTGCCTTCACGCTGGAGGCCTTCGTCTTTTGCTTAAGGGCCCATTCAAGATTTTAAGGACAGTGTTGTCTTTTTAAGGGCATCTTCATTTTTTCAAGGGCACCTTCACTTTTTCAAGGGTACCTTCGCTTTTTCCAGAAAAATGCGAAAAACCCGAAGGTAGGCCTGAAAACATTTCTAAGGCATTTAGAGATTGTGTCGTCTTTTTTCCGAAGGGGGAAAAATGCGAAGGTTGGCCATAAAACTTTTCTAAGGCATTTGGAGATAGTGTCACTTTTTTTCAAAAGGCGAAAAATGCGACAGTGTCATTTTTTTTTCGAAGGGCAAAAAAGTCGACTTTAGGGCAAAAACCAGTTCTAATGCAAATGTTGCTTTTTTAAGGGCGAGTCTCTCTTTTCTAAGGGCCTAAAAACCTTTCTAAGGCATTTAAAGACAGTCGCCTTTTTCGCAAAATTGTGAAAAATGCGACAGTATCGGAAAAAGTTCCCAGAGTTATTTTCTAAGTGTTTTAGACCTAGAGATGAATTTTCTTCATGATCCAAAAATGTGAACTGTGCAACGAAACAATTCAAAAATGCAGAATTTGCAAAACATAGTTCAAAATGCACAGTCGCTAAAAACAGCAAAGGAAAAACTAAGAAAAAATGCTAAGGCTTTGAAAAAGATGAAAACTCTTAATTTCTTCAGCTCCCTCTCAAAGCTGGTATTTTTCTGATTCCTAAACTTGTGCGCTGCTTCTCAAAAATTGCCTTGTCAAGAGGCTTTGTGAAGATATCAACCACCATTTGCTTCGTTGGAACAAACTCGGTCTTCAGCCTGTCTTTCTCAACCAGATCTCTTATCAGATGATATCTAATAACAATGTGTTTCGTCCTGAAATGAAACACTGGATCCTTCGTCAGATGAATGGTAGCTGTGTTATCCATGAATAGTAGCAGCGATTTGTTGGAGTTCTCTCCCAGTTCGTCAAGGAACTGCTTGAGCCATGTAAGCTCATTCGCCATCTTGGCTGTCGCAACATACTCTGCTTCGCATGATGATTACACAGTTACAATCTACTTCCTATTGATCCATATCACAGCTGCACTGGCTGCCATTGTTCATCCTCCTGAGACGCTCTTGCAGTCATCTTTCAGGGATGCCCAACTTGCATCGCTGTAGGATTTGATCTGGAATCCTTCATGCTGAGAGAAACACAGCCCATTATCCTTCGTCTGTTGAAGGCATTGCAAAATTCTCTTGGCTATCTTCCAGTGTGTAGGGCCTGGATTGATATTAAACTGGCTCATTCCGAAAACTGCATAAGCAATGTCAAGGCGTGTATTATCTGCCAAGTACATAAGTGATCCAATTAACCTCCTGTAGGGCACGTTTTGCATGGCTTCTTGCTCTTCTACATTCTGCGGGCAGTCTTGCTTGGTCAGAATTGTTCCAGCTACCATCGGCATAATAGCTCCCTTGTAGTCTGTCATTTGAAAATCATCAATGATTTTCTGGATGTATCTTGACTGGTGAAAATACAACTTCCCTTCGTCAAGATCTCTGTCAATCTGCAATCATAGGTAGCATCTTGCTTCCTCTAGGTTTGATATTTCAAAATGCTGTGAAATATTATGCTTCACCTGAGCAATCAGCTCGTCGCTTCTGGATAGGATCAAAGTATCATCCACATAGATTGCTATGATTATGATTTTCCCATCTGTGACCTTTGTATAAACATTGTAGTCAGTCATCAATGGTTGAAATCCTAAGGATCTGAGAGTGTGATCCTTCTTCTTATACCACTGCCTGACAAATTGCTTTAGTCCGTATATGCTTCTTTGCATTCGGCAGGCGTAGTTTACAAAGCGTGAGCAGATGAATCCTGGTGGTTGGTCCATATAGACCTCTTCATTCAACTCGCCGTGTAGGAAGGCGGTGTCAGCCATTGTTTTTGACTCATCAAATCTGACGTCTCTGACAATCTTGATCTGTTTGTTGTCAAGCATGTAGATCCTATAGTATGATGAATGAACATCATATCCTACGAGGAATCCCTGCTCCACCTTTTCATCCAGTTTCTTTCATTTCTGATCTGTAATATGGGCATATGCAATGCATCCAAAAATGCGCACATGTGTCAGACTTGGTTTGTTGCCCCACCTCGTGTGGCATGGTATGTGCAACACTGGATCTACCTGTCCTATTCTGCAGGTAGTTGGTTGTAGCTACTGCTTCAGCCCATAAAATTTTTGATGCCTTTGAATAGGCTACCATGGATCTTGCAGCTTCCATGAGAGTCCAATTTCTCCTCTCTGTCACACCATTGTACTGTGGTGTGTAGGCTGCAGTCTTCAAGTGAAGTATGCCTTTGCTGGTGCAGAACTCTACAAAGCATTTGGAGACGTATTCTCCTCCTCTGTCTGTTCTCAACTGTTCACCTTCGTGTCAGTCCATTTCTCAGCCCAATTCAAGAACTCTATGAATTTGTCCAGGGCCTCTGACTTGTTGTGGATAAAGTACACGGCTGTAAACTTGCTAAAGTTGTCAATAAAAGTGATGTAATACTTTGAACTTCCTAGGGAGACCACATCAAACGGTCCACAAATGTCAGAGTGTAGCAGTTCTAGGAGTTCTTTCATTCTGAAAGAGTCCTTGGTGAATGATATACGTGACATCTTGCCTTTGTTACAAACATCGTAGGACTTCAAGCATGCTGCATCTTTAATGTTGACACCAGGTAATGCTCCACTCCGGCTAGCATTGTATAGAGCGACTGTATTCATGTGATATAGCCTCCCGTTCCATGTAATATCCATCGATTCGTTGATCTGGTGAGCTTGCTTTGAAGGTACTCGGATTCTGAGGTGATATAGGTTCCCCTTTCACTTTTTTGTGGTGACAAGCTGAGTGGTTGCAGCTTCAACCACTTCGTATGTATCACCTTCAAAGGTGACTGTTAGTTCTGCATCTACCATCTTAGCAACAGATAGTAGGTCCTTCTGAAGAGTGGGCATGCATAGAGTGTCGTCGAACCTTCTGTCTCTTCCTTTGGTGCTTAACCACAATGCTCCAGTTCTGTTGACTTTGTGTCTGGAACCATCTCCCAAGATTATATATTTGAAAGATTCTGATTCTTGATAATCAGTGATCATGTGTCTAGTTGCCACGAAGTGTGATGTTGCACCTGAATCAAAAATGATTTCTTGTGTATTTGAAGTTGATGTCGCACAGACATCAACACACAAGTAAGCTGCTGGGTTCTTGCTGTTGTTGGCTCTATCTTCGACCATCTTGGAGGACTCTGGTTCCTCCACATAGGATCAACTATTGTCGCTCTCCCGTCTGCTCTGAGCTTTCTTGTTTCTAGGATCTTGGTTGTAGTCAATGGCCATGTGATCCTTTTTGTGACAGTGGATGCACTCTATCTTTGGATTGAGCCAACACTTATCAACAGTGTGGCCTTCTCGTGTGCACCTCGTGTAGGTCTTCTTCTCACCATTCTGATGTCTTGGTTTATTTCTGCTCTTCCATTTGTTTTCTTTGGCTCCCTCTGACTACTGCCTTCAATCTTGTCTTTGGTCTGACTCCCTCTTAGGCTTGAAATTCTTCTTTTGCTTCTCTTTGTTGTTGTAGAGAGTTTGATCAGAATTATCCTTGTCATCAAGGTGTTCACGAGCTTCCACTTCTTCTCTGATCTTGATTACAGCCTTCTCAAGGGTCATCTCTGGATCTTTAGCAAGTAATGTTTAGGTCGTTTGAAAAGATCTTGGTAGAGCTCATAGCAGATATGTGAGCTGCTTCTCTGTTGAGACTGCATTCTCTGTTTCAGAATTGTGTAGTGAGAGGAACATGTCCTTCATTCTTCTGATGAAGGAGGTGAGGTCTTTACCATCCCATCTCAGATTGGTCAGCTGATCTTCAAGAAGCATAATTTGGTTTCGTGATTTCGTTTGAAATCTAGTCATCAAATTATCCCACATTTTTCTTGCTTTGGAGAGTGTGGCTAGATCAAATGTCAAGCTGTCTTTGATGGATGATGACAACACGACTACTGCCTTGTCGTTCTTCTCTCTCTCCATTCGCGTAGCTCCTTGCCAATGGTTGTGGGCATCTCTTCTGTGCCATCAACCCAGGGCCATAGACCTTCTCCTTTCAGTATGAGAGAAGTCTTCACCTTCCATGCTAGGAAGTTTGATCCTGAGGAGTCAAGGATCGTGCAGATCTTTGATTGAATGCTGATGATGGATGCCATAGCCTGAAGGAATCAGACAGGGCTTTGATAATCAAAAGTCGTCGCTCTGATACCATTGATGCAAAGTAAAAGCGAATCAAAACGAAGCGAATTGAATCAAAATGAAACGAAACGAATCGAGCTCTGTCACCACTGATGGGAGGAAGAAACAGCTCGAAGCGAAGCGAAATGAAATGAAATGAAACAAAACACGATAAAGGCCGGATAGAGTCGACTTGGCAAGAGTAGCTACTACTTTTGACTGTGATCTAATTCTCTTTCAAGCCCCAAATTTTTTGACGATCTGTTGTAAAAATTAAACTTGTAAACAACTGATAATGTTGGGTAATAACAACAACAGAAATTCATCTACTGCTAGCATGCATTCCAATATTGCAGATCATACACATCACAGAATAGAGCATTGAGAAAATCACTTCTATTATCAAAATTGAATTTACAATATCTTAAGCACTGTCTGTTTCCCAGATCAGTGCGTTGGCGCGAGGGAGATGTTTTCTCTCACGAATAAAAATGACTAGCAACTGTAAATCTGTAAACTCACTCTATGTCCGTGACTATCTTCTTGACTGTCTTGCAATACATATATTCAGAGTAACATTTGTGATTAGAGAGATTAAACGATCTACAACTAATCTCAGATTACAAGAGCGCCGACAGATTAGGCATGTCCTAATGCCCTTCTATTGACGTCATCATATCGGATCAGGAAGCTATACTACATGGTACTTCTTTGATCTTTTTGGTCCTTTGGATCGCGACGAGTTTCGTGTTGCCAAAAAATTCGTGCCGTGTCGTGTTGTCTGACCTTCTTTTGTTGTTCGTGCATTAGCTACCTTCTGCCCGTTGGACAGTGCCTTCACGCTGCAGGCCTTCGTCTTTTGCTTAAGGACCCTTTCAAGATTTTAAGGGCAGTGTTGCCTTTTTAAAGGCACCTTCACTTTTTCAAGGGTACCTTTGCTTTTTTCCGAAAAATGCAAAAAACCCAAAGGTAGGCATGAAAACATTTCTAAGGCATTTAAAGATTGTGTCGCCTTTTTCCCGAAGGGCAAAAAATGCAAAGGTTGGCCAGAAAACTTTTCTAAGGCATTTGCAGACAGTGTCGCTTTTTTCCGAAAGGCAAAAAACGTGACAGTGTCGCTTTTTCCTAAAGGGCGAAAAAGCCGACTTTAGGGCAAAAACCAGTTCTAAGACAAATGTTGCTTTTTTAAGGGTGAGTGTCGCTTTTCTAAGGGCCTAAAAACCTTTCTAAGGCATTTAAAGACAGTGTCGCCTTTTTTTCAAAATTGCAAAAAATGCGTCAGTGTCGGGAAAAGTTCCTAGAGTTATTTTCTAAGTGTTTTGGACCTAGAGATGAATTTTTCTCATGACCCAAAAATGCGAACTGTGCGACGAAACAGTTCAAAAATGTAGACTGTGCAAAACATAGTTCAAAATGCACAGTCGCTAAAAACAGCAAAGGAAAAACTAAGGAAAACTGCTAAGGCTTTGAAAAAGACAGAAACTCTTAGTTTCTTCATGCTGTTCTAGAGACTAATGGTGGGAACTTTAGGTCACCAATTCTTCAAAAAGTTACCCTTCAATGGCTTAAAGACAGGCTTCAAATTTCATTAGGAAGATGATGGACGTTCTGGCCTTTGTATAGCCTTGTACAGACCATAAAAAAGTTACACTTGGCCAGTCACCTACCACGTACATTAGTGTGAATGTTGAACGGTGAGCTCGAACATTTCGTCGGTAGAACAAATATTTGTCTGATGGTAGAATGTTTGTTTGTCTGACAGCAGAATCTGTAAGTTTCTGATAGTTGGTGATAAGTGTCGATAGAGAGGAAATACACATCTGCACTAGTAAGGCACAGGGCCATTGCTGTCTACCTGGATTCCAATAGAATTCTGTATGTCCAGATTCGAATAGAATTTTGTTTGTCCAGATTTGAATATAATTCTGTCTGTCCAGATTCAAATAGAATTCTGTCTGTCTGGTTGTCAACTACCAATAGAATTCGAATGTGTGGTAGGCACAATGCTAATTCTTCAGTCAGACAGACAGATTATAAGCTCGTATACCAGTAGACAGATCTGAAGTGTATAAAAAGATTGCTTTGATGGTTGCCTCGCTGTCAGCACATTTGCTTGATGATGGGAATGTGAGCAAGAAAAACGACGTGACTACCTGAGCAAGAAAGCTCGAAGGAGAAGTAATCACATAGTGATGAGAGCTGTTCGTTCTGCAAGGGAGATATGTCATAGATGACTGCCAATTCGATGAAGAGACAAGAATCGATAGTTTAACAATGCTAGTTTTTCAAAGAATCAATGATTTGTCCTTCAGAAAGGTAATAGACTTGCTTATGAAACTAAGAGTAGACCAGTTGGAATGATTCTACACTTAGGACCAGATGTATGGCTGCAGATAGCCTTCAACAATCATGCCTTTCAGTAAAGTTTGATAGTCATTCCGTGATGGAAATAGCAGACTCTTAGAGAAAGTACTACGAATCTGTTTGCCATCTGTGGAATGATTCATTTGCCAGGCAGGCAGAAGTTCTTACTCAAACAATAGCTCGAAAGTAAAGAAGTACAAAGTCGAATCCAGAAGCTTCTGATCACCGACTGTAAGGAGGTTCTGAGAACGAGAGTTATGAGGAGTCGAGTTATGTAGGTATCAATTGCAAGGGCAATAGCACGCATTGCTTCAGATTACCACCCGATGACTAGAATGTAGGCGAATCTGACAAGGTGCGAAGGTCAGCAACTATTTCTGACATCAGATTAGCTCATAGATAGTATGATAGTGTGACCACTTGAGTACTCCATTGATAGCCGGTTGCTGATTTGACTCGACTTCCAAGTATCTATTAAGCTCAGGAACAAACTCGGCACAAAGTGTCGATAAGCTGTAGAAGTGCCTCCAAAAATATATAAAGGCCTGCAGTAAAAAATATGCCCATATCCAATACCATGTATGCAATGTCTTGATCTTAGAGTTGGGCCTTTAATAAGCCTTGTCGACGTAAACCAGCAACTCGACACAATACCATGGTACATAATATCAGAACTAGGTGAAAACTCAGCTGGGCACTACATCACATAACCACATTTCCAATTTTTCTATAAAAATGACGATAAAATAGATAAATGACATCAACAGGGTACCACAAGGTTGAACGTTTTGATTGCATATTTGGTTGTGAATGCATGTGATACGTTTTCAAGAGTGACCCTCCTGAGTCGTCCTGTGACAGGCAGGACATATACTACAATGTTCATCAGTCCCCTTTGCCTGATATGGGCTCTGAAACAAGAAAGATAAACTTATAAACAAGCCCACACTCTCTGCTGACAGGCAGAGTGCAAACATAACCTGTAAGCAAAAAGAAAAACCTATTAACAGACCCTCTAGCACAGGGGATCTATCTACAACACACGATCTGGGGATGAGAGACTCCATGCAACAACAGGTGTGCGTGCAGGTCGTCGTGCTTCCATTGTTGGTGTTTCTTTTTCAAAATTTGTTAATAGTTTTGTGGAAACAATAAACCTTGCCTCCGAATGTGCTATTGATAAAAATGATACTCCAACGTTAAGGAAAAAAACAACCTGTGACTGAATGGAACAATGAGAAAGACATCGTTTCACATCGACTAGATGTGGAGTACATAAGTCAGCGCAAAAAGAGTTGTCCTCTAACATTTCCTTTAGGTGTTGCTATTGGTCAAAAAGGGTCATTCAATGATCGACAAGATGCTGATCTGCAAAAGTGTGAAGCAATCCTCGAAAGACAAGTGAATAGTAGATGGTGGGCGATACGTCAGTTGAATCCTTCGAGTAAACACAAATGGCGAGGAATTAAAGCAGAGGGTCGAGGTCATTGCAATAAGGCAATCTCCAAATCTGTGGTGCCTAGTTTTGATGGGAGAAGAAAATACAACAATGGTGAAATGCAATCAATATATGTGGTTTTGTGCTACTGATATTCGTTGCACATGGATTGTCAATGCACCAACCAAAGCTAAGGGATTTTGGATGGTCCAAAAAGACACTTTGTTGACACAAGATGAGTTGAACATTTTTTATTGTGGTGGGTATCTCGTGGAATCAAAATGTCAAAATGATCCAGGCACCATCTAACATAAGCAACAAAGTTACAAATGGACCAACTTTAAGTCCACTTGTGAAAGAACAAGGTAGTGATCGAAACAAGATGAGACGAAGATCAGGTCTCTCCAAGGATGCAAAGGACAGATTTGTTAGAGCATTGGTAATGAATGCTAATGTTCAAAAAATAGCTAGAACCCCAGAAGAACATAAGGAGTTATTTGTCATTGAGAGTTTTGATAGTGTTGAATCTGGTATGATATACAATGTTATGCTCTCAAAAGAGCCATCTTGCACTTGCATGGATTTCCAAAAAAATATTGCTAGCAAAAAATACACCACATGTAAACATATGATGTGAAGGCCTTAAAACTTCAAGGGTGACAATGTTTGTTGCTCTTTGTTGGTCCTTTTTTACTCAAGTACACAAAGAGTTTTAGACTCCAATTGATTGTTTGAGTGGGACTTTGAGATATAGGATGCTGTGAAAATATACATATTAGTGTTGTTATGTGGACAATTGAAATTGCACAGTCTAATCCCAAGGTGGATAGTGAAGTCTATGATTTGTCATTGTATCTATAAAACTCTATCTCGATTGCCCTCTTTTGTATCTAATTATGGTGACAAAAACAAAGGAATTGAAAGGGAAAGGAAATACATATACAAAAAAAATAAAAGTTTAAAAGAAATTCTATTGATATTCCAATCCGATTGGCCACCTTGTCTATCTATTTGTGATGAGTGATTGCATCATAGTGAATTGTGAGTGGGTGATGATTACATCATAGTCTTAGTTGTTCAATATATTTCATATTATAATCCTAGGCCACACTGTTGGATTTATCTCCTCTTCCTCTCCTAAAATCCTATTTTAATCTGCCTCCATTCATGCTGCATTTTTACTCATGTTGTCGCACAATCTGCATATTTACATGTAAAATAAGAGACGAATAAAACACGATTGTCTGCATAAATACAAGTAAATTCTCATAGGCGAAGAAAAGGCAAAAAATGCGACACTGTGTTTTTACACATGATTTGTGACAGGCGAAAAAGGCGACATTGTCTTACAAAATGCCGAAGGTGCCCTAGGAAAAGCGAAGGCACCCTGTAAATCAAATTCTAAGGCATTTCGTCAGAGTGACGCATTTTCTACATCTTCACCAAGGTTCGTTTTAGCAAAGGCTGACGCCACGCTTTTTCGTGCTCATCCCATGCAACTGTGCTAACAGATTTGACAACGACAGTAGCCACCCTCGATCTCCTACAGAGAGCACATCCACTTTGTACTTTCTTCATCTGCACACTTGTAAAATTGTGTATACAATGAATACCACTTGTGTATTCAAATAAGAGACGATGAAGTGTGCGTAAAATAATAGCATCAGACGCTTATCAAAGATAGATGAAGTAGATGCCTTGCGCATTGATTCTTTTGTATTGTCAGTAATGGGTTCATTCCTTTTACAGATTGAATTAGCTTTGTAGAGCATGAGGTTTCGTTCGCTATTGTCTTGTGCTCCACAACATTATTGACTTGTATATTTTGATATACTTAATCTGATAACAGCTCTGTTGTTCTGCGTTCAGATTTGTGTGGATATTGCTATGCTTTTTTTCATTCTATCTGATCTCTTGTTGCTCAATATGGTTATTTGTTCTTAGCGAATTATTAGTAGTCTAGCTGTTGACGACTAATATTTAGTCTTGCCTTTCGCGAACCATTCGCAACCGATTATGAGTCGAGCTCAGTGTAGCTCTTCGCGAATCATTTGCGACTAATAATTTGCCTAGCTGTTCATGACAAATTACTCTTCTGATGTTTTGTTAATGTTTGGCTGCGTAATCAGATCGACTGTGATTTCCATCACTAACGTTCTGTTCATTTCTGATAGGCGTAGTCATGCTTAGGGAAAGAGTAATATAGCTCATTCCACTACGCACAAACACTTTTTGTTTGAGTTTGCTTCTTGTTTGAGTTTCGAGTTCGTTTCTTTTTCGTGTTCGTTTTCTTTTCGAGCTATTTTCGTTTTTCACACTCACACTCCCTCTTTCTCCAACATGATATCAGAGCCATTTTCGTAGCCTGATAAGCTTCCACAGTACAAGACTCTACTAGTCGATAGAGTAATTGTCTTCTTGTTCTGTAATTCAGTGCTAGATTTTCATACTTAAGTCACTGATAGTTTTTCCTATCACTTAGACTAATCTTTCACATGGATTCCCAAGGGAAAGCTAGTCCCATCATGGACAAACTTGATGGAGCCAATAGCCATCTGTGGAAATTTAAGATGAAAACTATACTAATGGCTAAAAAATTGTATGACGTCGTTACAGGTGCAAAAGGGCAACCCAAAGTAGATGACGCAACAATCGTCAGATGGAAGTTGAAGGATGGAAAGGCTTTCGCGCTGATCATCCTCAACATTACGGATACCCAGATCGGCCATGTATCCGAGGCCCAGACATCGAAAGAAGTCTGGGACATCTTGAGAACACTATACGAAGTGCAAGACATAGCTCCAAGCTACATCTCAGGCAGAAATTTTACTCCCTCAAGATGGCGAATGGTGATTTTATGCAGAATCACATCAATCAATTCAAGAACCTGCTCAGGCAAATGGCCATTGTCAGATTTGTCATAGACGATCAAGACGCAGTGATGCAACTGCTTACAACCTTGACAAGCTTATACGACAGCTGGGTGATGATCATCATGACACATCCAGAATTGACTCTTTCGAGAGTCATTACTATGTTGTTGTAGGAAGACACGCGGAGGAACAAAGCCTTAAGTTTTTCAACTGATTCCTCAACTGATTCTCAAACTTTATACACCAAAAAGAGCACGACTAAGAAGAAGAAGAAGAAAGGCCTGAAGCAATCAAAGCCAGACCAGAAACTAGCACAACACAAAGAACAGTTGAATCCCACACATTCCTCATCAAACAAAGATTCAAATCAGACACTGCTGATTGCAACATCTATTCCAAGTCAGTGCAGCAATCCTTCATTATCATCACCTTATACATGGATGATACATTGCTTTTCAATAACAATACCAATTTGGTCAAGGATTCCAAGCAGATGCTATTTTCAGAGTTCGACATGACTGATCTGGACGAAGCTCACTTCTGTCTGGGCATTCAAATCCATAGAGACAGAGCGAGATGCCTGATTTACATCACTCAACAAAGGTATCTTCACAATGTTCTTAACATATACAATCTAATGAATTGTAAATTAGCTCACTCACCAATGGATCCAACCTGCATTTGTCAAAGGATCAATGTCCTTAGACCAAGCAGGAAGAGGAGCAAATGAGAGAGTATCCTTATCAATCGATACTTGGATCTCTCATGTACGCAATGATTTGTACAACACCATATATCTCTTTTGTAGTAAGTCCACTCAGCCAATATATGGCTAATCTTGGCATTACCCATTGACAGACTCTCATAAGAGTCATGAGGTATATTCGAGCTACCATGGACCAATGCATCTGCTAGGGAAATGTCAACAATGACAATCTTCATCAGCTCAATAGATATTCTGATGCAAGCTGGAGAGGAGATGTAGACAATCGTAAGTCCACATTTGGATTTACATTCTTCTTCAATGGAAGTCCTATCTCATGGAACAATCATAAGCAAACCTCTACCAAACTTTCTTCTACAGAAGCAGAGTACATTGCTGCTTCTCAATCTAATAAAAAAACGTTTTGGTTGAGAAATTTACTTTCAAACGTTAATCTGTATCAGTACAGCCCTAAAATCTTATTTTGTGATAATCAGAGTGTTATTGTCTTATCAGCCAACCCTAGATTTCACTCTAGGAGTAAGCACATTGAAATCAGATATCACTACATCAGGGGCAAGGTTCTCAACAAGGAGGTGAGCTTAACGTACTGTAGAACGCAAGATATGGTTGTAGATATATTCACGAAAGCATTAAGTGTTAATGCACACAATAAATTTTGTGCATTGCTTAGTCTGAAGATCAAGGCATTCATGGATCCAGATTAAGGGGGGTTGTTGGATTTTCCTATTTTAATCTGCCTCCATTCATGTTGCATTTTTACTCATGTTGTCGCACAGTCTGCATATTTACATGTAAAATAAGATAGACGAATAAAACGCGACTGTCTGCATAAATACAAGTAGATTCTCACAAGCGAAAAAAAGGCAAAAAATGTGACATTGTGTTTTTACACGTGATTTGGACCAAGCGAAAAAGACGACACTGCTTTACAAAATGCCAAAGGTGTTCTAGGAAAGGCGAAGGCACCTTGTAAATAAAATTCTAAGGCATTTCGTCAGAGTGACGCATTTTTCGCATCTTCACCAACGTTGATTTCAGCAAAGGCTGACGTCGCGGCTTTTTCTTGCTCATCCCATGCAACTATGCTAACAGATTTGACAACGACAGCAGCCACCCATGATCTCCTACAGACAACACATCCACTTTGTACTTTCTTCATCTGCACACTTGTAGAATTGTGTATATATTGAATACCACTTGCGTATTCAAATAAGAGATGATGAAGTGTGCGTAAAATAATAGCATCAGACGCTTATCAAAGATAGACGAAGTAGATGCCTTGCGCATTGATTCTTTTGTATTGTCAGTAATAGGTTCATCCTTTTATAGATTGTAGAGCATGTTGTTTCGTCCGCTATTGTCTTGTGCTCCACAACATTATTCACTTGTATATTTTGCTATACTTAATCTGATAACATCTCTGTTGCTCTAAAATTCAGATTTGTGTGGATATTGCTATGCTTTTTTCTATTCTGTTCGAATCTCTTGCTACACAATCTGGTAATATATTCTTAGCGAGTTATTATTAGTCTAGATGTTGACGACTAATATTTAGTCTTGCCTTTCGCGAATCATTCGCGACTGATTATCAGTCGAGCTCAGTCTAGCTCTTATTCGCGACTACTAATTTGTCTAGTTATTCACGACAAATTATTCTTATGATATTTTGTTAATATTTGGCTACGTAATCAGATTGACCGTGATCTCTATCACTAACGTTCTGTTCATTTTTTATAGGCGTAGTCATGCTTAGGAAAAGAGTAATATAGCTCATTCCGTTGCGCACTAACACTTTCTGTTCGAGTTCGCTTCTCGTTTGAGTTTTGAGTTCATTTCTTTTTCATGTTCATTTTTTTTTCGAGCTATTTTCGTTTCTCACACTCACACACCCTCTTTCTCCAACAACACATAATAGTCTAATCCCCCAAGATTGATAGTAAGTCTATAATCTGTCAATGTCTATAATACTCTACCTCAGTTGCCCTCTTTTGTAACTAATGGCATGTAAAATAACTCCAGGTGTTTATTTAAGCATGCAAAATTGCCGAAATTGTTTTGAGATTGTCATTATCACCATAGTCAAAGATAGGAAAACTCGCAAAACTCACAAATCTACTCACAAAATGGTAGATCCCTCATATTTCTTTGTTCGTAGAACATTCTTGAAGAGTAAATTATCTCTAGAAATTGGAGATAGATTGTTGAGCTCTTTGATTGTGATTAACATTCTATTCCTTTCTCAAATTCTTCACTATCAAGTTTATCCTCATAAATTTTTTTAATAGAGAAATCCTAAACCCGAGCCCTTATATATCCCACTTCTATTTATCACAATAGTTGTTTTAACAACACAACCTGTTGGGAGTCGTGCGTTGCTCCGATACAACTAATGAGAATTGTGAGAAAAAAATTCACGAAACATTCGCGACTCTCTTTCGAGATTCGGATGGAGTTCATATGCATTTGCTGGGCACTGCCAGCGAAAACACTCCTACAATCCTCCAGAGAGTAGTCAATTACCACTGATCTACGTTCATAAAATTAATACAACATTCGACTTCATTTCAACCAAGGTGCGGAATTCTAAAGGGACAAGAAAACTCAGATATACAAAAATAAAAACAACATAAGCATTCGACATCCAAGATCAAACACAACCAAAAAAATAATCTATATTGATTTTCTCTGATTTCTTCAAGAAGCACTGCATGCGAATCCATGTAGTGCGTTGGCGTGAGAGAATCACGGCTCTCTCACAAGTAGTAGTCTCGCTTCACTAGCGGACAATTGGATCTTCTGATCCTAGACAGAATTATCTTCTCACACGTAGGCGGACCTTCTGTCTGTGTTCGTCTTGATTGCTTACTAGCACCAGACTTCCTTTTTTTTCTTCTATTACACTATGTGTATCCTGTCATGATATATGTCAAGTACTATCCAGTAAGTATGGTCTCTCTATGTAAACCTAAGATTAGAGTGATTAAACATCTACAACTAATCGGGGAATTACAAGAGTGGCAATTAGCCACGACCAAGGAAGTATCTGCTGACGTCATGCCATCAGGTCATATCTCTATACTTCTGGTTACTTGCATGATCTCTAGTGGTACTCCTTGGAGCAGGACGACAGAATGGGTTTCGTTTCCACCGTTGGTTTCGCTTACCTCGTCTGCGTTTCTCTCTTGCTGGATCACAAAGGAATCTCGTTCGTCGATTCTTCGTGTTCACGAACCGTTTGTGTTTGCAAACCGTTCGTCTTCATCTTCGTTGACCTTCGTGTTCGCAAAACTTTTCGTGTTTCGTGTCTCCAAATGTTCGAGTTCGCAAACATCTTCATCAGGTGAAGGGCTAAAAGCTAGCAAGACTTTGTAATCGAAAACACTTTGTTTCTTCAGCTCCCTCTCAAATCATGGTAGCTTTATGATCCCGAGACCGCTCCTTTGCCTCTCAATGAGCCCTTTGTCTAGAGCTTTAGTGAAGATGTCTGCAACCATATCTTTTGTTCCTATGAAGGTGGTCTGCATCATCTTCTTCTCAATCAGATCCCTGATCAAGTGATACTTGATCGCAATGTGTTTCGTTCTGGAATGGAACACGAGATCATTTGTCAGGTGTATTGCAGAGGTGTTGTCCATCTGCAAAACCAGTGGCTCGTTTCTTATTTTGCCCAATTCATTCAGGAACTGCCTTAGCCAGATTATTTTGTTGGCCATCTTCGCTGCTGTCACATACTCTACTTCACAGGATGACTGGGCTACAATGGTCTGCTTCTTGCTGACCCAGAGAACTGCTTTTTACAAGTAGAGGTGAGGAAGTCCTCCAAATCCAAGGTAGAGCCTCCAAATGTCCTCCAAGCAACCTGCAAGCTTCAAGATGTTTCCCAACTCCAAGCTAGGATGCATCCACCTGCAAGTAAGGATCTGCAAGCCTCCAAGGATCTCTCCTCCACCTGTGTCCCTACTCTTTAAACACAAAGATAGATAACAAGCTGGTCTCAAGTATTCACCACCCAACCATAGCTAGATCCAAGCTCCAAGCAAGACCTATCTAGCACCCCCTTGCTAACCATAAATAGATCACAAGCATACCACAACACTCCATAGCATACTCAAGATCCAAACCCTACTTATGTCCCATACCATAAGCAAGATCCAAACCTCAAGCATACTACCACAAGAAAGCACTCTACACACTAGTAGCAACACTAGAGCATAAACTAAGCAAACAAGAGAGATCTCCCCTCCACAATGGGCGCCCTACTACCCTAATATAGATGGCCCATGGACCCCCCAATGCACTATGGAGTTCCATGCTCATCCAATGAGAGAGAGAGAGAAGCCTAGGGGAGTTAAAGAATCTCCAAGAGCCTCCATAGGAGAGACTCCTTCCATAACCTATGACTCTTTGAATGCCTTTCTTGTGGGAGTTGGAGACTCAATGGACACTTTAGAAGGGCGCCCTCCTACTAGGTCCCATTGCCCAAGTTGTTCAAGTATACTTTGGTCCTAGACCAATAAAGTGATATGGTTCAAGGTTGAGACCCAAGGTTTAGAAAAATAGTCATCCAATGACTTTCTAGCACCTCACTAGATTCCATACCTCCATCCAAGGCATAGACACCTACCTGCCCTTAATCAAGGACACTAGTACCTTAATCTAAGACACCTACCCTTAATAGTAAGGGTACCCCTTATCCAAGGGTCACGTGACCCCATACCTCCAACTAAGGTATAGTCACTTGTCTGTCCTTATCCAAGGGCACATACCCTTAATTCTAAGGGTACCTTGCCATATAGCCCCCAACACTAAATGGACTATTAGGGGTCTGAAGTACTGCTAGTTACATAGGTATGTAACATTCCTTCCCCCTAAACTTAAATTTTTCCTTGTAGGAAAAAATTTGAAAAATTCTTTTGGAGATCAGCCTCCTTTTCCCAGGTATTCTCCTCTTCTGATTTGCCCCTCCACCTGACTAAAAATTCCCGAAGCACTCTACTACGTAGAGTTCTCTGCGGGCTATTAACAATCGCCTCAGGTTCAGGTGGTCCACTCATGGACTCATCACGAAGAAGTTCCACTAGATCTTCCACAGGGACCAGGGTCTCCCCAGCCCCCAACGAGGGTTTCAACTTACTAACGTGGAAAACAGGATGAATTCCAACCTTAGCTGGAAGTTCTAGTTTGTATGCGACCTTGTTTATCACTTGGATGACCTTAAAAGAACCACAATACCTAGGTGCCAACTTTGCACACTTAATAGTTTTTAAGCCCCTAGAGTGACTAGGGACTCTCAAAAACACCCAGTCGTTGACCATGAATACCTTGTGCTTCCGAGATAGATCAGCATAGTGCCTTGCCCTGTCCTGGGCACTTCTTATGCTATCTTTAGCCAGTTGTAACATTTCTTGCATATCCGCAAGGAAATCAGCTGCGGCTTGCACCTGTAGGTTTTTCATGCCAACACTAATTGGTGATCGAGGTTGAAAACCATACATAAGCATGAAAGGGCTGAATCCGGTCGCTGAATGTTTTGCAATGTTATATGCAAATTCCACCAGTGGAAGGTACTGTTCCCAATCAGACTGCCAATAGCCCACATATGCTCGAAGCATATCCTCCATCATCTGATTGGTCCTTTACGTTTGACCGTCTGATTCCGGATGATCTGTAGAACTTAAACTTAAAGTTGTTTCCAACTTTTCAAATACTGCTTGCCAAAAATTCCCAATGAGTTTTGGGTCACGGTCACTGACAATATCGCAAGGCAGCCCGTACAGTCGAAAAAACTTCTCATTAAACAGTTGAGCTAGTTCTGAAGCTTTAACCGTAGCTTTCGTTGGGATAAATTGAGCAAACTTCGTAAGTCTGTCAACAATGACTTAAACCGAATCATGGCCCTTCCCTGTACGTGGAAGCCCAACCACAAAATCCATAGATATACTTTCTCACTTTCCGGTAGGAATATCTAAAGGATGTAATAGGCCACTAGCTTTTAGCCTCTCTGCTTTATTTAATTGGCACTTAGTACATTTAAGTACATAGGTCTCTACCTGACTTTTCATCTTAGGCCACCAAAATTGCCTTCGAACTAAGTCAAGTGTTCTTTGTATACCCGGATGTCCTGCGCATGGACTATCATGACACTCATGCAAGATCTGGGCCCTTACAGTGTCATTCTCCGGTACACACACCTTTCCTTTACGAAACAAAATCCTGTTTCGAATTAGGAAATCCGTTTCAGTCTTTCCCTGATTTGAGGAATCTTGCAACCCTGAATCGACCCCCAAAAGTACTTGTTGCCAATACTTTCCAAAAAAAGGATCGGACTCATATAGTCCTTGAAGAGACTGAAACAACTCCGGTTCTATAACAGTAAAGCACAACTGATTAATAACCGGTAACCAACTCAAAGCATCCGCTAGAGTATTTTGACTTCCTTTACAATAACGTATAGAAAAGTCAAAGATTTGCATCAGCTCAGCCCATCTAGCTTGCCTCCCCTTTAAATCTGTAGCATCACAGAAATATCGAAGAGTCTGATGATCCGTCAAAACTTCAAATCTGGCTCCATACAAATAATGTCATCAAATTTTCAAGGAATGAACAATTGCAAACAGTTCCTTCTCATAGGTACAATACCTAGACTGAACAGGATTGAGTTTCTTGCTTTCATAAGCCACAGGATGTCCATCCTGCATCAAAATAGCTCCAATAGCATAATCACTGGCATCGGTCCTAACCACAAAAGTCTTATTAGGATCACCAATGATTAGTATTGGTGCCGAAGTGACACTTTTCTTAAGCAACTCAAAACAATTATTCATATCCTCCGTCCACACCACTAGTGGACTCTTAGCCCTCCGGCTTAGCTTGTTATAGCCTTTCAAGGCCTGGGTAAGGAGAAATGCCAATCGAGCAAATTGGGGAATATGCCGACGAAAAAATCCCACAAACCCCAAAAAAGACTTGATTTCCCAAACTGTGGTGAGAATAGGCCAATCAATAACCCTCTGGATACAATCAGCCTCAATCTCCACCCCCCCTTCGGAAATCTTATGCCCCAAGTAGGACAATTCCTTAGCAAAAAAGTCACACTTAGACTCCTTGGCAAAGAGCTTTTCCCTTCTTAGAATGTCCAAGACATTGAATTTGTTGGTATAATAGTTCAAGAGCTTGTGCCACATTGGATGGGTTTGATAGATCAAATGTTGGGTTTTCATTGGTTTGATCCATTGGGGTTGCTTGTGTGTTTTCCTATTATGCAAATACAACAAGAAGTGCTCAAATTAGAATGATAGAAATGCTTCAATTGTTACATCCAATGCAAATAAAAAGCATTTAATTCTAATCATTCAATCTTATTGTTTGTAAGCTCAATCCAAGCCTACTATTTGTAAGCTTAATCCAAGCTTAAGAGGAAAACAACAACAAGCTACATTTGCCTTATTCAAAAAATGAAAACCAAATCTTTATGTAAACTTCAATCAACTAATCCAGACTAATGTTTACATAAAGTTCTCATTCCATTCCCATTCCAATTCTATTTGTCATTTCAAAAGCAATCAAAGTTTTCACATTTCTCACTATTCTAGATTTCCAAAACCAAGAAACTAGTGTCTAGAAATGGATAACTAATGAAGCTTTATGAAAACTTCAATTTTCAGATCTGATTTTCAGATTTACAGGTCTGAAAATCAGAACTTCAGAATGACAAAAAACAGAATTTCAAAACTTGTTTTATGCACAAAGTTACACTACCATTTCCTTCCTACATTGTCATCTTCATGAAACTAGGAGATAGAAAGGTGTAACTAATGAAGTTTGAATGAAAACTTCACTTTTTAGATCTGATTTTCAGATTTATAGTTCTGAAAAACAGAACTTCAAAATGAAAATCAGAACTTCAAACACTTCATTTATGCAAAAAAAAAAAAAAAAACACTAGTTTTGATCAAAACATATAGCTAGAATCAATCTTTTTGCCAAAAAAAGTTTGTGTATGTAGAGGAAGACTTCCTCTACCTGTCCCACAAATCTTTTTTCAGAACTTTTAAAAACCCAAAGCCCACATTAAAACTTCTCTAACATTATCAAAAATCAGCCCCTAAACAATTCTATAAGCATCACTAATCTCTTCCAAAGAGAACTAGATTCATTGGGTACTTCAACTACAAGCTTCCTACAACTAGAAAAGCCTATAATCTTCCCCAAAAAAAAAATTAGTTGGTGATCTTAATAGAACTTGAAGAAGGTTAGAAAGGTTACCATCCTTTGTCTAGCTCTGATACCACTTTTACAAGTAGAGGTGAGGAAGTCCTCCAAATCCAAGGTAGAGCCTCCAAATGTCCTCCAAGCAACCTGCAAGCTTCAAGATGTTTCCCAACTCCAAGCTAAGATGCCTCAACCTGCAAGTAAGGATCTGCAAGCCTCCAAGGATCTCTCCTCCACCTGTGTCCCTACTCTTTAAACACAGAGATAGATAACAAGCTGGCCTCAAGTATTCACCACCCAACCATAGCTAGATCCAAGCTCCAAGCAAGACCTATCTAGCACCCCCTTGCTGACCATAAACAAATCACAAGCATACCACAACACTCCATAGCATACTCAAGATTCAAACCCTACTTATGTCCCATACCATAAGCAAGATCCAAACCTCACAAGGCAAGACTGGTAGCGAAGGGTTTCTCTCTGAGATACGGTATTGACTATTCTAAAACCTTCTCTCCTGTTGTCAAACATTCATCCCTACGTCTGTTGTTTGCATATGCAGTAGCTTATGACCTCAGGATCCACATTGTGGATGAGAAGACAACCTTCTTACATGGCGAATTAGATGAAGAGGTCTACATGGATCAACCCCCAGGATTTGTCGCTAATTCACTTCCTGACTATATATGCAGAATGCATAGAAGCATCTACGGTCTGAAGCAATCAGCCCGACAATGGTACAAGAAGAAGGATCAGGCCCTGAAATCATTGGGATTCAAGCCTCTGTTGGCTGACTCCAATGTGCATGTCAGAGTTACAGATGGGCAGATCATCATAGTGGCTGTTTATGTGGATGACACTCTGATACTTTGCAGGAGTGAACAGTTAATTGCTGAAGTAAAGATAGACATCTCGAAGCATTTCGAGAGTGGATCTGGAAGAAGCCAGGTGCTATCTAGGCTTACAAATTGAAAGGGACTATGAGGGAGGGAAGTTATACCTTCACCAGTCCAGATACACCCAGAAGATCCTAGAGGACTTTGGGATGCTGAACTGCAAAGGAGTGAACACTCCAATGCTCGCAGGGATGGTGCTAACAAATGACGACTGTCCAAAGACCGAGGAAGAAAGAGAACAGATGCAGCTCACACCCTACAAGAGGCTGATAGGTTCACTGATGTACCTTGTAAACAACACATGTCCTGACATTGTTTATGCAGTATTCAAGATGAGCCAATTCTACACGAATCCAGGCTCGACACATTGGAAGATTGCAAAACGAATTTTGCAATATCTTCAATTAACGAGGGATTATGGCTTGTGTTATAGTCGTGGTGCAGGTCTCAAGATACTTTCCTACAGCGATGCTAACTGGGCATCTCTCAAGGACGATTGTAAAAGCGTATCAGGAGGATGCACCATCACATCAGGAGCAGCAGTGTTACATACTTATGTAACTAGCAGTACTTCAGACCCCTAATAGTCCATTTAGTGTTGGGGGCTATATGGCAAGGTACCCTTAGGATTAAGGGTATGTGCCCTTGGATAAGGACAGGCAAGTGACTATACCTTAGTTGGAGGTATGGGGTCACGTGACCCTTGGATAAGGGGTACCCTTACTATTAAGGATAGGTGCCTTAGATTAAGGTACTAGTGTCCTTGATTGAGGACAGGTAGGTGTCTATGCCTTGGATGGAGGTATGGAACCTAGTGAGGTGTTAGAAAGTCATTGGATGACTATTTTTCTAAACCTTGGGCCTCAACCTTGAACCATATCACTTTATTGGTCTAGGACCAAAGTATACTTGCACAACTTGGGCAATGGGACCTAGTAGGAGGGCGCCCTTCTAAAGTGTCCATTGAGTCCCCAACTCCCACAAGAAAAGCATTCAAAGAGTCATAGGTTATGGAAGGAGTCTCTTGACATTCCATAAGCCTATGGAGGCTCTTGGAGATTCCTTAACTCCCCTAGGCTTCTCTCTCTCTCATTGGATGAGCATGGAACTCCATAGTGCATTGGGGGGTCCATGGGCCATCTACATGAGGGTAGTAGGGCGCCCATTGTGGAGGGAAGATCTCTCTTGTTTGCTTAGCTTATGCTCTAGTGTTGCTACTAGTGTGTAGAGTGCTTTCTTGTGGTAGTATGCTTCGTCACACTCCCGTCTGGTCCATATTTGAGTTTGAAAACCCATTTGCATTTGACAATCTTGCGCTTATGAGGTAATGGCTCCAACGTCCATACCTGGTTCTTCCTCATGGACTCCATCTCTTTGTTCATGGCTTGGATCCATTTGTCTTTTTCTGGACATTCAATCGCCTCCTCGAATGTCTATGGTTTGCCACTGAACCCACAGAATTTTTCTGATGTGAAAGCTGAGCTGCTTGGCACAAATCTTGCTGGCACTCTTCGTGGTCTTGTCGACCTTCTGGGAGATCCTCCCGGAACAGCTATGCCTTTGCCCTTGTCTGATCTGCTCGGTCCGGAACCATCTTGGTTTACAGGGACTGCGGCGGTAGTTTGCCTCTCGAATCTTTCTTCGTCTGATTCGTCGCTATACAGTGTTCGTGTCTGGCATGTAGATTCTGTAGTATGACGAATTATTGTCATAACCTACCAGAAATCCTTGCTCGACTTTCTCATCAAGCTTCTTGCGAATCTTATCAGGAATATGTGCATATGCTGCACAGCCAAATATTCTGACGTGAGATAGGTTGGGCTTTCTACCCCACCATGGCTCATGTGGTGTCGTGTGGGGAACACCAGATTTACCTGTGCTGTTCTGGATGTATGCGGCTATAGCTACCACTTCAGCCCACAGTGCCCTTGGAGCCTTCGAGTATGCCATCATGCATCTGGCTGCTTCCATCAAGGTCCTATTCTTTCATTCAGCAACACCATTGTGCTGGAGTGTGTAGGCTGCAGTTCTTCTGTGAATGATGTCACGATCATTGTAGAAGTCAATGAAGTGATTCAAATATATTCGCCACCTCGATCTATTTTGATCTGCTTCACCTTGTTGTCTGTGCATCTCTCAGTCCAATTCACATATTCTATGAATCTATCGAGTGCTTCAGATTTATTCTGAATAAAATACACTCTGAAAAACTTGCTATAATCATCAATGAAGGTTATATAATATTTTGAACCTCCTACTAAGATAACGTTGAATGGACCACAGATGTCAAAGTGCACCAGCTCTAGAATCTTTGTCGTTCTGTAGGAGTCTTTGACGAATGGTCTGCATGACATCTTGCCTTTCAAACATGCATCACAGGTGGTCAAATTGGTTGCATTTGAGATGCTGACCCCTGTTATTGCTCCATGATGACTTGACTGGTAGAGTGTCATTGAGTTCATGTGGAAGAGTCTTCTGTGCCACAGAGTGTCTGGCGAGTCATCATGAGTCTGATGCACTTGATCTGCAAGTAGGCATACATATAGGTTTCCTTTTCTTCTGCCTTGAGCAATGAGAGTGTTGGTGCTGGCATCAATCACGTTGCATGCTTCGTTAGAAAACGTCACATGCATCCCTGCATCTGCTATTCTTGCTACAGAGAGCAGGTCCTGCTACAGAGTTGGCACAAATAGAACGTCTTTGAGTCGTCTGTCTCTGCCGTTGGTGTTGAGCCAGAGTGAAACAATACCGTTCACTTGATGTCTGGATCCATCTCCAGGAACTATGAATCTTGAGGGATCTGCACGTCTGAAATCAGACATGATTCGTCTTGATGTCACGAAGTGCGAGGTGGCTCCTAAATCCAGGATCACTTCGTGCGTGTTAGACGTTGATGCTGCACACACATCTTAACAGATGTAGGCGGTTGAACAATTTTTGTTCATTCTTTCTTCACCCATCTTCAAGATCTCGGGCTCCTCAACATAGGAAGAACTATTATCGTTTTCCTGTCTGTTCTGTGCTGATCTGTTTCTTGGGTTCTGGCGGCAATCCATGGCTGCATGGCCCTTCTTATGGCAATGGATACACTCAATCTTGGGATTGAGCCAGCAGGTAGCTACTGTATGCCCATCTCTTCTGCATCTCGTGCAAGTCTTCTTGTCAGCATCTTGTCATTTCGACCTCCCCTTGGTCTTCTAGTTGCTTTTGCTGGTCCCCTCTGCTTGCTGGTCACGATCTTGCCTCTAATTCAACTCCCTCTTAGGCTTGAACTGTTTCTTTGATTTTTCTATGTTGCCATAGAGTGCCTGGTCAGAACCATCTTTGTGATCAAGATACTCTCTGGCCTCGACTTCCTCTCGAATCTCGACAATCGCCTTTTCGAGGTTCATGGTAGGATCTTTCGCAAGCAGGGTTCATGTTGTCTAGAAAGATCTGGGTAAGGCTCTCAACAGATATGTGAGCTGCTTCTCAACTAATACTACGTTCTCCGCTCTTTAGTTGTGTAGTAATAGAAACAAATCCTTCATCTTTCTCACGAAAGAGGTGAGGTCTTTTCCATCCCACTACAGATTTGTCAGCCGATCTTCCAGCATCATAATCTGACTTTTGAATTTCGTTTGAAATCTTGTGAGCAGTGCATCCCACATCTCCTTAGCCTTGGAGAGTGTAGCTAGGTCAAGTGTAAGGCTATCTTCGATGGAAGATGATAGCAAGGCTACTACCTTGTCATTTTTCTCCCTCCATTCGCGTAGCTCCTTGCCTGTTGTCGTAGGCATTTCTTCTGTGCCATCCACCTAGGGGAAGAGTCTTTCGTCCTTGAGTATCAAAGATGTCTTAACTTTCCAGGCTAGAAAGCTAGATCCTAAAGAATTAAGTATAGTGCAGATCTTGTTCTACATGCTGTTGATTGAAGCCATTGTTTCTTAAAGTCTGTTTTCTTGTTGATGTTTGATTGTCTGGATCTGCTAGCTTCTCGGCTATGTCCGAATATGACAGGGTGGCTCTGATGCCACTGTTGGAAATCCATAAATCATAATACGGATGGACAGACTAGGATTCGAATCCAGGACCTCCCTCATACCGGATGGGATGCTCTACCACTGAGCTATCCACCCTGTTTGATAGTTCTCTCTATAGTGTGGATTGATATTCCAACACCCCCCTCAAGCCACACTTGGTTGGGGTCCTAGCCGTCACTTGCCCCACAACTTGGGCCACCTAACCATGGCTTTGACACCATAAACTGTTAGGTCTAACTTGGCTCTGATACCATGTTAGAAGTGCATAAATCATCACCTTTGTTCAAAAAATTACTATTATCCTAGATAAAAAGAAAAAATTAGCTCCACCTAAACCATGTCACTTCACTCTCATCATGATGATAACAACCTATATAAAGACCCAAATGTAGACAATCTTACGTCAACACTTAGAAATACCAACTCACAACAAAGTGACATCAATCCTATAGCCGCTTGTAACCAATTCAATATTTTCTCTCCATAGCCATCCAACAGAAGAGTTTCTATTCATCATACTTCCCATGGCTTAGTCTCTGATGAAAGAAATCGTGGTCGCGAAACAATCGCGAAAGCAAAGCAACCGCGATTCAATACGATTCGGATGGAGTTCAGATGTGGTCGGTGGACACTACCAGCTGAGTCACTCCTACAGTCTTCCAGAATGTAGTCAGACACTGCTAATCTACGTTTATAAATTAATGCAGCATTCAACAAATTCAATCAATGTGCGGAATTGAAATGAATGGAGAATCAGACACACAAATAACAGCAGACACATTTGCAGTCGAGATCATACAACATAAAAGAAGACATGTGCACAATGGCTACAAGATCATCTATTGATTTTCTTTGATTCTTCAAACACTGCATGAAGATCCACACAGTGCGTTGGCATGAGAGAAATATAGTTCTCTCACTAATAGATGTCTCGCTTACTAGCGGACTTGTGGATCTCTATGGATCCTGATCATAGAACTTGTCTCGCACGTAGGGAGACTTCTTGTCTGTATCTCGTCTTGATTGCTTACTAGCATCAGAGTGCTACACTATACATGTGCTCTGTCATCTCGTATCAAGTATCATCCAACAAGTATATAGTCATTCTATGTAACTTTTAAGATTAGAGTGACTAAACATCTACAACTAATCAAGAAATTACAAGAGTGGTAGATTACCATGACCTAGAGTGTATCTGCTGACGTCATGCCATCAGATCAGATATCTGTACTCTTGGGTACTTGCATGATCTTCGCTGGTACTCTTTGGAGCGTGAGGGCAGAAAGTCTTTCACGACATTTTTCGTGTCGCGTAGTTGGTTTCATTTCCGTCGTCTGACTTTCTCGTGCTCGACTGCAAAAGGATTCTCGTTCGTGAGTCTTTTGTGTTTGTGTCTTTTCATCAAGTGTTCGCGAAACTTTTGTGCTTCGTGTCTCTTGACTTTTGTGTTCGCGAACATCTTCGTCAGGTAGAGGGCTGAAAGCTAGCAAAGCTTTGTAATTAGAAACATTTTGTTTTTTCAGCTCCCTCCCAAAGCATGATAGCTTTACGATCCCGAGACTGCTCCTCTGTCTCAAAGAGTCTTTTGTCCAGGGCTTTGGTGAAGATATCAGCAACCATGTCCTTCGTTCCGATGAAGGTGGTCTGCAACATCTTCTTTTCAATTAGATCCCTGATCAAGTGGTACTTGATCGCAATGTGCTTCATTTTGGAATGGAACACGGGATCTTTCGTGAGGTGTATTGCAAAGGTGTTGTCCATCTGCAAGACCAGAGGCTCGTTCCTTGTTTCGCCCAATTTGTCCAAGAACTACCTTAGCCAGATTATCTCGTTGGCCATCTTTCCAGTTGCAACATATTCTGCTTCGCAGGATGACTGGGCCACGATCGTCTGTTTCTTGTTGATCCAGAGAACTGCTGCTCCTGATGTGATGGTGAATCCTCCTGAGATGCTTTTACAATCGTCCTTCAGAGATGCCCAGCTAGCATCGCTGTAGGAAAGTATCCTGAAACTTGCATCATGACAATAACACAAGCCATAATCCCTCGTTAGTTGAAGATATTGAAAGATGTGTTTTGCAATCTTTCAATGTGTCGAGCCTAGATTCGTGCATAATTGGCTCATCTTGAATACTGCATAAGCGATATCAAGACGTGTGTTGTCTGCAAGGTACATCAGTGATCCTATCAGCTTCCTGTAAGGTGTGAGCTACATCTGTTCTCTCTCTTCCTCAGTCTTCGGATAGTCATCATTTGTCAGCACCGTCCCTACGAGCATTGGAGTATTCGCTCCTTTGCAGTTCAGCATCCCAAAGTCCTCTAGGATCTTCTGGGTGTATCTGGACTTGTGAAGGTGTAGCGTACCTCCCTCGTAGTCCCATTCAATTTCTAAGCCTAGGTAACACCTGGCTTCTCCCAAATCCACGATCTCGAAATGTTTAGAGATGTTTGTCTTCACTTCAGCAATTAGCTGCTCACTCCTGCAAAGTATCAGAGTGTCGTCCACATATATAGCCATGATGATGATCTGCCCATCTATAACTCTAACATATACATTGAAATCAACCAAGAGAGGCTTGAATCCTAATGATTTTAGGGCTTGATCTTTCTTCTTGTACCATTGTCGGACTGATTGTTTCAGACCGTAGATGCTTCTATGCATTCTGCATGCATAGTCAGGAAGTGAATTCGAGACATATCCTGGGGGTTGATCCATATAGACCTCTTCGTCTAGTTTGCCATGCAAGAAGGCTAGGCTTCTCGTCCACAATGTGGATCCTAAGGTCATAAGCTGCTGCATATGCAAATAACAGACGTAGGGACAAATGTTTGATGACAGGAGAAAAGGTTTCAGAGTAGTCAATATCATATCTCTGAGAAAATTCCTTCGCTACCAGTCTTGTCTCGTATTTCGTGATGTTCTCATCCGGTCCGTATTTGAGCTTGAAAATCCATTTGTATTTGACAGTTTTGTGCTTATGTGGTAATGGCTCCAACGTCCATACCTGGTTCTTCCTCATTACCTCCATCTCTTTGTTCATGGCTTGGATCCATCTGTCCTTTTCTGGTCTTTCAATCACTTCCTCGAAAGTTTGTGGTTTGTCATTGAATCCGCAGAACTCTTCTGATATGGAAGTTGAGCTGCCTGGCACATATCTTGCTGGCGCTCTTCGTGGTCTTGTTGACCTTCTAGGAGATCCTCCTGGGATAGCAATGCCTTTGCCTTTTCCTGCTCTGCTCAGTCCGGAACCATCTTGGTTAATAGGAACTGCAACAGCAAACTGCCTCTCGAATTTTTCTTCTTCACATTTGTCACTCGAATAGGAGACGACTCGAAAATTTTTATTTTTGTGTTCGTCCTCTACTCCCTCTATCACTGGTAGCATGTCATAGTATTGTCTCTCCAGAACTTCGTAGCTGACAGGATCATCATTGGCCATTGTCCTACTCTCATCAAATCTGACATCTCTCACTATTTTCACAGTGTTCGTGTCTGGCATGTAGATTCTGTAGTATGACGAGTTGTTGTCGTAACCTACCAGAAATTCCTGCTCGGCTTTCTCATCAAGCTTCTTTCGGAGCTTATCAGAAATATGTGCATAAGTGCATAACAAAAGATTCTGACGTGAGACAGATTGGGCTTTCTACCCCCACCATAGCTCATGTAGTGTCATGTGTGGGCCACAGACTTGCCTGTCCTGTTCAGGATGTATGTGGTTGTAGCTACTGCTTCAGCCCACAGTCCCCTTGGAGCTTTCGAGTAGCCCATCATGCATCTAGCAGCTTCCATCAGGGTCCTGTTCTTTCTTTCAACAACACCATTGTGCTGCGACGTGTAGGCTGCAGTCCTTCTGTGAATGATGCCATGATCATTGTAGAAGTCAGTGAAGCGATTCGAGATGTATTCGCCACCTCAATCTATCCTGATCTGCTTAACCTTGTTGGCTATACATATTTCAGCCCAATTCACATATTCTGTGAATTTGTCAAGTGCTTCAGATTTATTCTGAATAAAATACACTGGCAAATTTGTTATAATCATCAATGAAGGTTATACTATACTTTGAACCTCCTACTAAGATCACATTGAATGGTCCGCAGATGTCAGAACGCACTAACTCCAGAATCTTAGTCGTTCTATAGGAGTCTTTAATTAATGGAGTGCGTGACATCTTGCCCTTCAAACATGCATCACACGGTCGAGCTGGTTGCATTTGAGATGCTGACCCTTGTTATCGCTCCATGATGGCTTGCTTGGTAAAGTGCCATTGAGTTCATGTGGCAGAGTCTTCTGTGCCACAGAGTGTCTGACGAGTCATCATGAGTCTGATGCACCTGATCTGCAGGTAGGCGTACCTTTAGATGATATAGGTTTCCTTTCCTTATGCCTTGAGCGATCAGAGTACTGGTACTGGCGTCAATCACATTGCATGCTTCGTCAAAAAATGTCACACGCATCCCTGCATCTACTATTCTTGATACAGAAAGCAAGTCTTGTTGCAGAGTAGGCACGAACAGAACATCTTTGAGTCATCTGTCTCTATCGTTGGTGTTGAGCCACAGTGAGCCAATACCGTTCACTTGATGTCTAGATCCATCTCCAAGAACTATGAATCTTGAAGGATCTACACTTCTAAAATCAGACATTATTTGTCTTGATGTCACGAAGTGTGAGGTAGCTCTTGAATCCAGAATCACCTCATGTGTGTCAGATGTTGATGCTGCACACACGTCTTCACAGATATAGGCGGTCGAACAGTTTCTGTTTGTTCTTTCTTTGGCCATCTTCGAGCTCTCGAGCTCCTCGACATAGGATGAACTATTGCTGTTCTCTTGTTTGTTCTGTGCTGATTTGTTTCTTGGGTTCTGGTAGCAATCCACGGTTGTGTGACCCTTCTTATGGCAATGGATACACTCAATCTTGGGTTGAGATAGCATGTATCTACTGTATGCCCGTCTCTTCTGCATCTCACGCAAGTCTTCTTTTCTGCACCTTGCTGCTTCGACCTTCCTTTGCTCTTCCAGTTGCTTTTGTTTGATTCCTTTGCTTGCTGACTACGATCCTGCCTTTGATTCAACTCCCTCTTAGGCTTAAATTGTTTCTTGAATTTTTCTTTGTTGCCATAGAGGGCCTGGTCAAAACCATCCTTGTGATCAATATGTTCTTTGGCCTCGACTTCCTCTCGAATCTTGATAATCGCCTTTTCGAGGTTCATGGTAGGGTCTTTCACAAGCAGGATTCTTGTTGTCTGGAATGATCTGGGTAAGGCTCTCAACATGTACGTGAGTTTCTTCTCATCTGACACTACGTTCTCTGCTCCAGAGTTATATAGTGATAGAAACAGATCCTTCATCTTCCTTACGAAAGAAGTGAGGTCCTTCCCATCCCACTGTAGATTCGTCAACTGATCTTCCAACATCATGATTTGACTTCTTGATTTCCTCTAAAATCTGGCAAGCAATGCATCCCACATCTCCTTAGCTTTAGAGAGTGTAGCCAGGTCAAGCGTGAGACTATCTTCGATGGAAGATGATAGCAAGGCTACTGCCTTGTCGTTTTTCTCCCTCCATTCACGTAGTTCCTTGCCTGATGTTGTAGGCATCTCTTCTGTGCCATCCACCCAGGGGAATAAACCTTCGCCCTTGAGTATCATTGATGTCTTAACTTTCTAGGCTAGAAAGTTAGATCTTGAAGAATCAAGAATTGTGCAGATCTTGCTCTGCATGCTGCTGATTGAAGCCATTGCTTCTTGGAGTCTGTTCTCTTGTTGATGGTTGTTTGTCTGAATGCTTGGCCTCCTGGATATGATAGCTTCTTGGCTACATCAGACTATTAACAAGATAGGTAGGCTCTGATACCACTGATGAAAGAAATCACGGTCGCAAAACAGTCACAAAAGTGAAGCGACTGCGATTCAACGCGATTCGGATGGAGTTTAGATGTGGTCGCTGGACACTGCCAGCTGAGTCACTCCTACAGTCCTCTAGAATGTAGTCAGGCACTGCTGATTCACGTCCACAAATTCAACCAATGTGCGGAATTGAAATGAATGGAGAATCAAACACATGAATAACATCAGACACATTTGCATTCGAGATCATACAACATAAAAGAAGACATGTGCACAATGGCTACAAGATCATCTATTGATTTTCTTTGATTCTTCAAGCACTGCATGAAGATCCACGCAATGCGTTGGCATGAGAGAAATATAGTTCTCTCACTAATAGATGTCTCGCTTACTAGCGAACTTGTGGATCTCTATGGATCCTGATCATAGAACTCGTCTCGCACGTAGGCAAACTTCTTGTTTGTATTTCATCTTGATTGTTTACTAGCATCAGACTGCTACACTGTATGTATGCTCTTTTTCATCTCGTATGAAGTATCATCCAACAAGTATATAGTCATTCTATGTAACTTTGAAAATTAGAGTGACTGAACATCTACAACTAATCAAGAAATTACAAGAGTGGCAGATTAGCCACAACCTAGAGTGTATTTGCTGACGTCATTCCATCAGATCAGATATCTGTACTTCTGGGTACTTGCATGATCTTCGCTGGTACTCTTTGGAGCGTGAGGGCAGAAAGTCTTGCGCGCGTTGCACGACACAATATATAAAAAGCAACTATGCATGTAGAGAGCTTTGGGACATTACATTATTGACACAAGTAGAAGAAATTCATAGCTTTATGTACTTGATTAATATTCACATGATAAAACAAGAGCTTATTCTTCCAAAGCTTCTAATAAGAATTTATTGTCATGCTGAATTGCTATATTAGGTAGCATTTTACCTATATTGGCTTTTCCTTTTTAAACTAAAGGATGATGCATGTTGTAATTTCATATTCTCAATCATTATATAATATATGAGGATTCTAAAAGACTTGTTCATCTATAAGGTAATAAAATAAAGATTATCATATGATTCAAGACAAAAATTTATATCTATTCAAGTTTAATCAAGGAGATTCTTGGGGATTCGCTGTGCTTAACAAAAATAGAATTATCACCTAATTCATGTAATATCATTGTTTATTTAAACATGTGACCTTCGGAATCACTTGATGGTATGCCATGATTTGAGAAAAAGCAATTATGATGCTAACATGTGTCAATGACTACATATCTTAATATGTTATTATAAATTTGTCTTGGTGTGATATGTTAGATAGGTAACATCATGGTGGTTTTCTTGTTTTTATTTATTTATTTTTCTCTTTTATACCATTTCAATACAAGTTAAATTCCAAACCTTAAGAAACGGAGATAAGATATT
>MU833094.1:0-61256 GCA_029204225.1 Diphasiastrum complanatum | reverse complement strand
ATTACTATGGAAAGTTGCTATAAACAGATTCAAAGGTTAACTAAACTTGACTATTTTGTTAGGGTCTTCAGTTCACTAACCATTTGCTAGTGCTTATTGGGCCAGTTTATTTGAGAGATCTAAAAAACAATCTACCTTTTCTTTAGTAAGGATAATAAATTGGCCTAATCAAACTCACATAGCAGATATCAAGACATGTGGTGATAGAATAAATTAAACTCTCAACTAGCTAACAAGATAAGGTAGCATCAAATGGACCACATCAAAGCGAGATAATTTCTTTGCAACTTCACATGGTGAAATAGATGGCTTACAATCAAACATGAAAAAAGGGGCTTTGGGGTTTTTGAACTATTTCTTCAGGATAAAAAAAAAAATTCTTCTTCAACAATTTTAGAGGCTTGGGTCCCCTTTCAACTTGAAAACTTCTAATGAAGTTGAAGTGCCCTTGGCAATTCGGGTCCTTTCATATGAAGTTCAAATCCTATTTTCCACCAATTCTGCCTTGTGCTCAATCTGACGGTAGAGATCGATGTAGATTGCCTTTCTATGGTCGTAGATCTTTTACTACCCATGATCTAGTAGTCACAATTGCTTATGCGCACTATAGTAGGTTCCCTCGAGACACAGGACACGTTTTCACACAATGTTGGCTCCACAATTGGGCATGCGAACATCCGGTGTCTCAGATTGTTGATTTTGATATAAAAGTATTTTGTAGAACAACATTACCTTCATACAAAGAAGGAACGCAGTTCAGCTTGGTCTTGGATTTCTTCCCTTGACGTCCTCGGAGCTTTTCACTTGGGCTTCCCTAGTCCAAGGCTCTACTTTCATATTCCCCTCGCTCTTCGTCATGAAACTCAAGTTGCTATGCGCCTTCCTCTCGACCGCTTGGCTGTTGACCCCTTTGACATTGGGGCTTGGCTTCTATTTCTTCTTTTTCCCCTTTGGTGTCTAGTCCTTCCTCCGAGGGGTGGGGATGCTGGTCATAGAGAAACTTGTGCTCGCCTTCGTCGCTTTCTATTGGGAGACTGGGAAACGCTTCATGATGAACACTTTGCACGTTGTCAGGCACTTGCTGCTCGCAACTCACAGGACTCCCAACCTTAAGGCGCCCCACCTCTCCACCATCGCCTTTGTCGCAGCCTACATCTTGGGCAAGTTGTCACCATGTGCGCTCTCGGGATCTTTCTACTATCTAGTCTATAACAAGTACTCATCATGGTGGTCCTTTGGCTGGTCCTCTTTTCGCTCTGGCTCATTTCTGTGCACTTCGAGCTTCTGCAGAGGCCTTTCCCTCCTGCTTATTTCCTTCGGTTGCTGATGGCACTCATATTGTTGGTCCTGCTCCTACGGTGCTCCTCGCATTTCATCATTTCTCTGAGCAGCTGGCTTCTCTTGGTTTGTCTATTCAACCTCGCAAGTGTTCAGTGTGGTCTCCAGCAGGTCTTCCCCCGGACTTTGTTCCTCCTCAAGGTTTCCTTACTCCTTCAGATGGCATTCGCATTCTGGGTGTTCCTTTTGGGTCTGCTTCCTTCAGCTCTGCTTTTCTTGGTGAGGCTCTCCAGGAGGATGTTGCTCATTTAGATCTGCTTCCCCAATTGGGCAACACTCAGGTCACGTTTGGCATCTTGACGTCTTGCTTTATCCAACGTCCTTCTTATCTGCTGCGGACTTTCCCTCCTACTCCGAACTTTTTGCATCTCCTCTCTTCCTTTGACAGCTCTCTTATGGATGTTTTTGGCCGCCTTTTGGGCCCAGGTTCTTTGGATGGTGTGGAGACCCTTTCAGCTCGGATTTGTCAACTGTGACAAAGGGAGCAGAGGACGAACACTCAGACGAAGATGTTCGAGTCGCATCTCATTCGAGTGATGAATCAGACGAAGAAAGATTCATGAAATAGCCTACTGCTACAATACTTGTAAACCGAAATGGTTCCGGACCTAGCAGAGCAGATAAAAACAAAAGCATTATAGTTCTAGGAGGATTTCCTAGAAGGTCGACAAGAGAACGAAGAGCGCCAGCAAGATTTGTGCTAGGCAGCTCAGCTTCTACGTCAGAAGAGTTTTGTGGATTCAGTGGTGAACCACAGACATTTGAGGAAGCAATTGAATGTTTAGAGAAGGGCAAATGGATCCAAGCCATGAATGGGGAGATGGAATCCATGAGGAAGAACCAGGCATGGATGTTGCAACCATTACCAGATAAGCGAAAGACTGTAAAATACAAGTGAGTATACGAGCTAAGTATGGACCGGATGGAGATATCTCAAAGTATAAAGCAAGACTTGTAGCAAAGGGATTTTCTCAGAGATATGGTATTGACTATGCTGAAACCTTCTCTCCTGTCGTGAAAGATTCGTCCCTACATTTACTATTTTCATATGCAGCTAGCTGCTTATGATCTCAGGATTCACATCGTGGACGAGAAGACAGCCTTCTTGCATGGTGAGCTAGACGAAGAAGTGTATGTGGATCAACCCCCATGATATATGTCGAATTCACTTCCTACTTATGCATGCATAATGCATAGGAGTATCTACAGTCTGAAGCAGTCAGCGCGACAATGGTATGAGAAAAAAGATCAAGCCCTGAAATCCTTAGGATTCAAGCCACTAATGGCTGATTCCAATGTCTATGTAAGAATAACAGACGTGAAGATTATCATTGTAGTTGTGTATGTGGATGACACTCTGATACTCTGCAAGAGTGAGAAGCTTATTGCTGAAGTGAAGTATGATATCTCAAAACATTTTGAGATTTTAGACCTGGGAGAAGCTAGATGTCATCTTGGATTATAGATTGATAGGGACTATGAGGGAGGTAAATTGTATCTTCATCAGTCTAGATATACCCTACAAATCTTAAAAGATTTTGGGATGCTAAATTGCAAAAAAGCAAATACACCAATGCTTGCAGGAACAGTCATGACGAATGAAAATTGTTTGAAGATTGAAGAAAAAAGAGAATTAGTGCAGCTTACACCATACAGGAAGCTGATCAGATCATTGATGTACCTTGTAGATAACACACATCCTGATATTGCTTATGTCGTGTTCAGGATGAGCCAATTCTGTACAAATCTAGGCTCGACTCATTGAAAGATTACAACGAATTTTGCAATATCTTCAATTAACAAAAGATTTTGGTTTGTGTTATTCTCGTGATGTAGAATTCCAGATGCTTTCCTACAGTGATGCTAGCTGGGCATCTCTCAAGGATGACTGTAAAAGTGTCTCAGGAGGATGCACCATCATGTCAGGAGCAGCAATTCTCTAGGTCAGCAAGAAGCAACCATTGTGGTTCAGTCATCCTGCGAAGTAGAGTACGTTGCAGCAGCAAAGATGGCCAATGAAATCATTTGGCTCAAACAGTTTCTTGACGAACTGGGCAAAACAAGGAATGAACCTCTGGTTTTGCAGATGGACAACACATCTGTAATACATCTGACAAAAGACCCTGTGTTTCACTCAAGGATGAAACACATTGCAATCAAGTACCACTTGATAAGGGATCTGATCGGGAAGAAGATGTTGCAGACTACTTTCATTGGAACGAAGGAGATGGTTGCTGACATTTTCACAAAAGCCTTAGACAGAGGTCTGTTCGAGAAACAGAGGAGCAGTCTTGGAGTCGTCAAACTATCATGCTTTGAGAGGGAGCTGAAGAAACAAAATATTTCTATTGCCAAAGCTTTGTGTTGGAAGTATTTCTAGTGTGTGCGGTGGCTAGATCTACTTACAGGTGTAGTATAGGGATGTAGAGATTCGTCCACTCTTTAAGTTTCTACCAAGGTTCAAACAGAAATGCGAAACTAAGAAGTAATGACAGAAGCACTAAGGCTTACCCAACTAGTGCTCAAAACGAAAATGAAACTATCTAAGGTGACAAAATAAAAACCCTTGCTAAGGCTTACCCAACTAGCAAGGTGTTTAATCTAAATTCTACTTAACACCCAAAGGGTAGTAAAATAATATTGCGGCTAATATTAAGCAAATAAGCAATAAGAACATGCCACAATAAATCGATGAAAAGGAGGCAAGAGGAGGCCCGAGCACATTCCCTCAAGCTATGCACCTTTCCAAAGGGAACACAAATGACATAGAATGATAATTATCCAAAATAGAGAGCAAGATAGCTTAATCTCAAAAGTGTTGGTCAAATACCTCTCATTTTATGGCAAGGAGGGTCTTCCATAAGTGTCTACTGACTTATGGGACTAATCTGTTTCTAGATTTTCAAGAACTTCTAACTTAGGATTTAGAACTTCAAATTTCTTAAATTAGGAAAACTTAAGATAAAATATTTCTAGTCTTAAATTTCCTAAGTCTAAGTTCTAGATCTAAGTTTAAGCTATTTTATTATTATTTAAGCTTCTACTCATGGACTTACAAAACACATGCCATGGCTTGAAGTTTATTGACAGGTACTCATACATGGTCTTACAAAACACATGCCACGGAGTTTTATTATTATTTTTTTATTTTCTCTATGTTAGCACAGTTGCTAACATTATCCCCCTCCTTATTGGATTGGTGGTCCCACACCAATCGACGGCTTTTCGTTCTGGATCTTTTGTGCTTCTCGGAGATGAGACTGTTGTTGTCGGGAGTGGTAGATTGTCGTGCCGATGCCCTCCATCGTTTGCCACCGTAATTTGTTCAGGAAGGGCATGGGTTTGTAGTAATGGAGCATACCCTGGAGAAAGTTATGGGTTTTCCATAGCTCGAACATATCAACGTGCAGGGCGGAAGTGAATGTAGCGCAATAATAGAGCCTTGCAACGTTGATATGGTCGTCTTGCATCCGCAAGGGTTTATTGATGTCAAGGGTGATTGGGGGTAACCCTTGATCCCAAAAACCTCTGAGTTCTGCCAGAAATGCCACCAGGCCGCAATTATTAGCAAAGTATCTGACATCGCGATCAGGATTGCCATGGTGCTTCTGGTAGAATACTCGGCAGTTGGTGACCATGTCTTCGGCTATGTTGCCGGTATTCACGCCTGTGAGTTTAGGCCAAAAGATTTTGTTCTTGACCTTGGTGGCAGGAAACGGTTCTCGCCTTGCTACTGGATAATAATAAGGATTGGTGCGCATGTAGGAGGGAGTTTTGAGATACCATGCCATTGAGATCTTACTTTGCAGGAAGAGCTGATGACGCCAGAGAGGTTGTGGATCCAGGAGTTTGACTGCTGCTTTATGTGTCTGACACTGGTCCAAATCTGGCAGTATGTAGCCACCTCGCTCTTTCATTGTTGAATACTTCTTTGCAAACTCCTGAGAGGCGCGCAACTCCTTGCTTGGTTCTGTGGGCATGATTCTATGCCGGATGGTTGGGGCTTCAGAGGCAATCTCGTGTTCGGTTTGTGGATCGGGATCAGGAGATAGAGGCGGCGAGGGGTTAGCTTCTACAATTCTTTGTGACTCAAGAGAAAATTGTTGTGGAATGAAGGTGGAGTTAGTGGTGTCGAGGGGGTTAGAAGCGGTGGAAGGGAAAAGAAAATGTTGGGTGCTGGTACCCCTAGAGCCCGATGGATTGGTTGGTGTTTGAGCTCCTTGCCCCAGGGGTTGGCCTTGAAATGCGGAGCCTTGAGTGGCAGGAGGAGGTTGTTGAAATCTTGCTCCATCTCCACCATTTGGTCCATCAAAGTGGTGCTCCGAATCATGGAATTGGGCATGCTCTGCATGAACCGATGGTGTCAACTGGGCAGCAGCCTAAAGTGTTCTTCTAGGGTGGCTATGTGCTGGTTTAGGGCCTCGACGGAAGCAATGTATGATTGTTGTAATTTTGAGTGTTGCTCCGTCGTGGCTTTCAGCGTTTGGGCCAGTGTTTGATAGGCCACCACTGGAATGGCAGTTCCCTCAAGAATAGTTGGTAGTGTGAAGTCGTTGAAGTCCACCATCTCCAACTGTTCCTTCATAGTGGAACGTGCTACTTGTGAATCTACTACAGCCTCATCCTTCTCGGCTTTGAGGGTATCGATGGTTTGCTGCATGTTGGATACCTTCAGTTGGAGCTGGTTCTGGAGATGGAGTAGCATCTGTTGTTGTTGTTGATTGTAATTCGTGAGATTCTAGATCTGCAGCTGTTGTTGTTTGTTTTCCTCCTCCAGCCTTGTTTTTTCTTTCTGAAGGTCTGCCATAGCACCATCGTCGAATTGTCGCATCGTATACTGTCCCCCTAGGGTGTCGAATAGATTTTATTGGAGCTCATTCACAACCATACTGCTTTTTGGGTTGTAAGGGGTAACTGCTCCCAAGGACCAATGTCAGGGAGGGTGCGTGTGTAGTTAGGATACGACATGGGGTTAAATGGTAGAAAATCAGGAACATGGCTAGACAGTGGTGTATGAAAGACGGGGGAGTGATTGTGGATTGAGGGGTGGGGAGGTACTATGTGGTGGGGAGTGTGGGATTGGGTTAGTGGTGATAGTGGTTGATGGTAATGCAGTTAGTAATTGTAATGTAAAATCAGCTACGTTGACTGTGGAGTCAAGTAGGGTGGGGATTTGTACAGGGGAGGGCTTTTGTGGAAGTGTGGAAGGGAGCCCGTGTTGAGAGTTAGTGAGGGTGTGGAGGTGGCAATAAACGGTGGGGGTGGTGGTGGGAGTGTGAGAGCAAGTGATGGCGAGGAGATTGCCTGTGTGGACGGAATCACGCCCATAGGATCAGAGCCGGAAGTGTTTGTCATTTCAGAGCTGCCTGTTGCTGCTGTTACTGCTTGTCGGCGTTGTTGGGCCTGGTGAAGTAAGGCTGCCTGCTGCTCTAGGACCTCCTTTGGGACCTGAGATGGTTTAAGGCTCCCTCCGGATTTAGCATATTCTATCCCGATGTCGCTGGATAGAATGTCATGTGGGAAATCTGCTTCTCTGCTGACCGCCTTCCCTTTCTGTTTCTTAGTAGGTGGGGCTGGTGAGACTGGTTCTGCTGTCGGTTGGGAGGTGGCTCGCCATTTTGTGCTTGGATAAACAACATCCAGCTCCTTGATGGCAGCAGCCGCCTTAGACCCCAATTGCTTGGTGACCAACATGTGGAGGAGATACCCACAGTTGGTAGTTGATTTGTGGGCTTTCAGAGCTCCGCACAGCTTCTCCGCTACCTTCTCAGCCCGATTATAATTTTGAGTGGGGTCGTCCATGGTGAGGGTCAGAGAGAAGAGATCGCTCGGTGGGATGCGATCCATCTTGGTGGTATGTACTGTGACCATGGTGGTGAGGATCTCTAAGGCGGCCCGTAGATGGGAACCCGTGATGAAGCGGATAACGATCCCGTCGTTGGTTTGGGCAATGGTTTTGTCGTCGTCTGTCAGAAACTTGGTAAAGTACTTGGCATCATAGCTGGTGCCCTTTCCATGGATTGTCTCTCCGAGATTAGGAAAGCCGACGCTCTGAAGATACCCAGGAGAGACGTTGATAATAGAATAGCTGCCACTCTTGGATGTAATCCGGAAAGTTTGGAACTCATCCGAATAGGTTGAGTAGGCTGCTCGGATGAGGCTCTCGCTCTGTTGGTCTCAGAAAATTGTCAGATCAAATCCAAGGTTCGTGAGGATATCCTTGGCCAGTGTGAGTTGCTCGGCATAATTCTTAAGATAGATCATGACTATATCCCCTAAATAAGGACGAGGGGGTTTACGGCAATGCAAGCTCAGCAAGGAATCGCGGGAAGCCATGATAACAGTGATTTTAGATTGCTCTGAGAATTTTAAAAATTTTGAAAAAATTTGGCATGAACTCGAGAGCAGCAATCTAAAATGAACTCGTGGAGAGAAGGTCGAGGCTTATATATAGACTTCTATTGGCAGGAATTTGCAACTTCACCCATAAATCGTCCTCAGCCTCCACGATTTGGTAATGATGGTCGCGAATTTCGAGGCAACTTTCTGAGGGCCCGCGAATTTCTGTAAGTGATTTTTTATTGCCAAAAGAGAAAAATGTCTGATAGTGCAAAAATGTATCTGATCAGAATTCACGGAGATAGTAGAAAAATAGTGAGAATCAATTTGAGCTCCAGCGAATTGTTTACAAATTCTGAGAATGGATATCTGATGAAAAAAACTACCTTTTTTTTTTTTTTTTTTTTTTCTATTTTTAGACATTTTTTTATCCGAGACAGAATTCGCAGAGGTCAAAAATGAATCGTGCTCTATGAAAAAAGGGTTAGGCGAATTCTATCTGAGATGCTATGAAAATTTTTTGTCTGAAACTAATGACTTTTGTGGTTTTCTCAAAGAAGACTGTTGGTATACCTGATCTGATAGTATCTTGATGGGTGGAACAAGAAATCACAGCAAAAATGTGGTCGAAATGGCATGCAAACAATAAAAAGGGAGAAGAGAAAAAAAAAGTAGAAAAGAAGCAGCTAATACATATCAAGATAAAAGCAGGGTTTGTTGTACTTTCTCAGTCGACTCCCATTGACTACAGTGTCGAGGATATCGCCTTGAAGGATTTGGAGTTGGACATATCCAGACGAAAAGATTTTTTTTATTACGTAAGGTCCTTGGCCTGAAAATTTCAGTTTGTCTTTGAAGGCTTTGGCTTGGTATAGCAGGACCTTATCGCCAACCTAGAAATCTCTAAGTTTCAATGATCGATCATGCCATGCTTTTTGTCGTCGTTTGTGGACTTGTTGAGCATGGATGCTGATCCGTCGTGTTTCACAGAGTTGCTCCAGATGGAATAACCTATTTGCTAGATTCTGAGGAGTATCGAGCTCAAGGTTGTAGGCTACTCGAAGGGAGGGGATATGGAATTCCACAAGCATAACGGCTTCTTGACCATATGTGAGCTGGAAGGGGGTTAAGTATGTAGCTCGCTTTGGGGTAGTGCGATAACCCAAGAGAGCAGCATGGAGTTTGAGTTTCCAATCAGATCGGCTGGATTCGACGATTTTGGTGAGAATTCCACATAGGATTTTATTGGTGGATTCTGCCTAGCCATTGCAGCGTGGATAGTATGGGAGACTTTTGCGATGTACCGCAAAAAATTTGGAAAGAAGATCTGCTATGACAGAGTTAAGGAAATGTGTACCCCTATCATTGATAAGCTCTAGAGGACATCCGAACCGAACTATAACCTGTTCATAGAGAAATTTGGTGGTAGAACAAGCGTCAACATTGCGAACAACTCTTTCTTTGGCCCATTTGGTATAGTAGTCCGTAGCTACTATGATGTAACGAGATTGTGTGTGTCGAGCAGCAGGACTAATAGGTTCGACATAATCAATTCCCCATTTTTGGAAAGCTTGATCAATGGTTACGGGGTGTAAAGGCATGTAGTCTGTTTTTTGAAAGCGTTTTGTGCGTTGGCAGACATCACAAGCTTTAGTGTAGTTGTGCATATCCTTAATGAGTGTTGGCCACCAAAAATCGGCTAAGAGGATTTTCTTAGCAGTTGTTTCAGAAGAGAAATGGCTGGCACCAATACCTTCATGAGTGAGGGAAATTACAGAGGGCATCTCTCCTTCAGTAAGACATTGTCGGATAATTCCATCTAACCCTTGCTTGTAGAGTTGTCCTGCAATTAACGTATAAGGTTTAGTGGACCAACGCACGTTGTTCAGGTTTAAAGAGGGCAGGATCCATCTGCCCTGAAGTTAAATATTCCGTAATTTCCTTAGCCCATACAAGTGTAGAGTCAACTTGGAAAAGGATTGCATCTGGTAAATCATCGTTGACGCCTTGATCAGGGGTAGGAAGGTTAGGGATTCAGGATAGATGGTCTGCTAAAAAATGTTGAACTCCCTTACGAACCACAATCCTAAACTCAAATTCTCTCAATAATAGGATCCATATAGTAATACGGCCAGTGGTGCAGGTCTTGTCGATGAGATACAACAGTGCTTGATGATCAGTGAAAAACGCAAAGACTTTTCCTAGAAGATAATGGTGCAACTTTTGGACCCCATATACCATTGCCAAGGCTTCGCGTTCGGTAGTGGTATAATTGACTTCAGCAGGTATCAATTGTCGATGAAGAAAACGAATTGGATAGTCCTTTTTGAATGCTCCCGGTTGGGTGAGCACTGCTCCAATGGCATACTTGGATGCATCGGTATGCACATGGAATTCTTTAGAATAATCAGGAGCCCGGAGGATGGGTGCATTGGTAAGGGCTTCTTTGAGGTGATTAAAGCGACGCGTTGTTCATCCGTCCATTTGGGAACTACAACTACTTTGTAGATTAAGCGTGCTTTGTTAGCGAAATTGAAAATAAAGCACCGATAGTAGTTGGCGTGGCCAAGGAAGGAGTAAACTTCATGTATCATACGCGGTTCCGGTAGATTTTGAATGATAAGGATCTTTTCAGGGTCAGTGGCAATGCCATTTCGTGAGATAATATGTCCTAACACAATACCATGGGTTACCCAAATCTGGCATTTTAAGAGAGATACCGAAGCGTTGACATTGGATAAAATTTTTATCGAGCACAGACAGATGACGTATTTCTTCGGAATGTGCTCCTAAATCGTCCAACTAAACTTCTAAGGTATCGCCCATCTGCTGAGAAAAGGCCGCTTGCATAACATGTTGGAAGGTGCTAGGAGCATTGAGAGACCAAAAGGCATGACTTTCCAGCAGAAGGTTCCCCATTCTGTGGCAAAGGCGGTTTTGTGTTGATCTTCTTCAATGATTTGGATCATATTGTATCCGCTAAAGCCATCTAAGGAGTAAGCCTCATTTCCTGCTAGATTTTATAAGATGGATTCTCCGAAAGGTAGTGGAAAATGATCACATTCAGTGACGGCGTTAAGTTTCTTAAATTTGACACAGATTCGGAGTTTTTCAGTTTTCTTGGGGACGATGACAATTGGGGAGACCCACTCAGTATGCTCAATTTCATAGATAAATCTCGCATCTAAGAGGCGTTGTAATTCTTCTTTGATCTTGGCCTTATAGATGGGCTCCTATCAGTTCGTTACCAGAATTTTACTGGAATTTTAAGTTTGCATTTTCGATCAGAGAAATGAGTTTACTCATATGGATCTCGTCTTCAATAAAACCATTGAGAAAAGCATTAGTGACATTGATTCGAAATACAGGCCACTCAAAATGAAAAGCGAAAGCAATGAGCACTTGAATTGTAAGTAATTCAACTATCAGGGCAAATTTTTTCTCAATATCAATGTCCTTTGTTTGAGAGCATCCCTTAGCCTTTTATGTAGAAGATGGAAATTGGCTACAACCAAACAATTGGTAGAGATAGAGAGAAAACAATTGATTGGCTGGTGGCATGCGAGGCATCCAATTCCAAAGGAAATTCTAACCTTACAAACTTGGATGAGCTGGTGGTGTCTTTGTGTGGCTCATTGGGGGGATTGGATAATGCAACTAGTTGTCCATTGTATCTTGATTGATTATGTTGCTTGGTTGTAAATACATGACTTTCCATTATTCTTGTTGTTTGACAAATACTCTTGAATGGAGATGATGGCATTGGCACACCTAGAACAAACCTTGTTGAATACAAACATGGTAGTTGGCTTGGAGGAGAGGGCTACAAGAAACAAATTGGATTTTCAAATGTCCAAACGCCAGATTTGAGAAATTCTATTCTTCAAACAGTCAAGTATATCGCGTATCTCAAGGGTCATCATATAAGAACATGGCTCCAACATTGGAGCAACTAAGATCCAAGAGCTTGTCTTCTTCTGTGGGTAAATTGACATCCAAGAGACTAGTTGACTTGACAAGTGCTATAATGAAAGAAAATAGTTGACTTGACAGGTGCTATCATGAAAAAACTAGCTGACTTGACAAGTGATGTCATGAAAGAAATTGATTTGGATAGTGAAAATTGTGACATATTTATTTGGTGATCTTAGAACAATGAGAAGAAAAGCACCACCTTCATGAAGAGGTGCATTGGTACGTAATGATAGTCATAGGCATGAGTATGAATACATGAATATACCACATAAAACATATAGAGAAAAACTTAGTTAATATAATGGATATGGTAGAAGAAGAAGTTTTGCTAGTTGTTCAAGAGCGGAAGGTGCATGAAACCACATGGGCTATTAGATGAACAACACCAAATAGCAAAGTTAGGTGTTCTACATACATTATGCAAAAAAAAGAAACTGGCATGAACTTATTTGTTCTTCTAAAAACATAATTGGACAAGTTGCAGCATGTTTTAGAGGCAAAAGAGAACATGTTCATAGTGTTTTCCAACAGATGTTTTGGTCTTGTAACTCTAAGGTGACCGCTTATGGTCCGCCATTAGGAGTACCCAAGAGGCTCTTGGTCGTGATCTAAGTGTTTGGAAGATTGCCAAAGAAAATAATCTTCCTAAACTGAGGAAGATAAGTTAATCAAAAAAAGATTGGATACAACCATAAAACAAATTATCAACCATGCTGCAATCTTACCAAAAGCATGCTCGATGTGAAAGAGTATTGAATTGTGATTGCTATTTAGCATCAGGTTAGTCATAAGTTCTGAAGCAGTTTTGATGATCAGCTTCACAACTTGAGCCCCAATTGAGGGCCTGCACTACATTTTGCTCAGCCGATGGATACTGTAGGTAGTGCCTTTTTTTTATGCATATGAACTTTGTATCAACTAGTTGCAAAGATCAATTTTGAGGAGAAAAGATATTGCCAAGCTCATGAAGTAACCTTAAAGAAAAGCCTGAAAGAGAGACACTGCTATCAAGCAGGGAACTACTTGTAACACTAGTTTTCGTGGCTGAAACATTAACCCAAACCGATCCTCTGCTAACCTTCTGTTAAGGCAAAAAGCAAACAGCGATTGTCAAGCATTTGTCACAATGAATAAGTCATTTGTAGATCTCCTATCGAGCTCATTCTCATCACTTTCAGAGAGTACATGTTAAAAGCTTCACAATAATACTAATTAAACTCCAGAGGAAGGCCGTCTATCACAATGACCAGAAAATTGACCTCACAAAGAACTCCAACCATGACAAAAACTCCCACAATTTACGGTTTTCAGATTTGCTTGGCGATTTGGGCCATCTCAGAACATAAGCAGCTTTAGTTCAGAAGACTTTATAATGGACAATGTTGAAGGGTGTAACTCTTACTAGCCCCACAAACAATAAACTCACATGTCTTCAGTATGTTAACTTCTAGAGCCACAGCAGAAAAGTTTAGAGCATGTTAGAGGTGACTGTGGATGGGGCCCACCCAAGATCTTCAGGTTTCGTTGACAGTAAATTGATCCAAGCCTGCAAAAAGCAGGAATTTTGGGGCCCGAGTAAATATTTCTTGTCAGCCCAAGTTTTTTTATCTGAGTTTCCAGCCATTTTGTAAATTGTAAGCTGAACCCAACACGTAATAATGCCTATACTATTATCTAGGATCAAGCGCATCAGCTTGCATCAAGTCATTCTGCAAAGCATCATAGCTTGTGGATTCTGTTTTATCACAGGGCCATTCGGTCTCATGTCTGGGGACTCTGATTTCAAGCAACCGCTCCACTGGACACCTGCAAATCGGGCAGCGATTTGTTTGAAACCTCAAAACTTTCGCACACTCGCTGCACATGCACTGCACGCAGTTGACTTGATCTGTTAGAAGTGACCAATAGTGAAAACATACAGTCACACAGTTCTTAAGCCATTTCTAGGCTGACTCAAACAAGCAATGAAACTTGCTAAACTCGTTCAATTTTGAAACCAAAAACTTGTTCACAGGTTATGGTATCGAGAGCGTGCATGAAAATAGGAGCTACAATAATTTTAGACTGATTATCAGTCCTGCTGAAGTACCATGTTGCAGTCTCTCAAATACCCTCGGTGCATGTTGAAGGCACTCCTGGTTGAGTAAATACAAGTGATCCAGCAAGGTGCAAGAAGAAACAAAAAACATTATGTTACTCCTATTATTGGGGAGAGGAATGTGGCAGTGACATCATTGGATTTTAGAAAACTATACTTTCTTCTGCATCCTTCGTAACACAGAGGAAGCTTAACTTATACCTAGCAGAACAACTTACAAACAAGATCTCACCATGTGCCTGCACGGCAAAACTGTTGTGTCCCTCGGCTCTGACATACAAATCACACATTCTTTTCCGGAGTCATTCTCATCAAAGCTACCATTGTTGGTATTGTTCTCAATCCCATAAATTTCCTGTAGTTCATACCGAACTCCATCAACCCAAATGGTCTGCTTAACAACTTTAACATAGTATTTTCCCGCCTTACGTTCAATTGCTGCATGTGTTGTCTGGCAATGCACCCATTTTGGTAGTGGTGCACCAAGAGGCTCGTTGCTCCTTGAAGGAGCATCTGGAGGAGGATCTCTTGGCACAGTCTCTGTTCTTACAACAAGAGCATACACCTCATGTTCACCCTCGTTCAGAAGATCTTCCTCGTCAACCAGTGATAAGTTGACTCCAGTCCCAACGGCCTGCCTGAACCGTTGGCCCAGTCCCTTTTCAAAAGGCACCTGTACTGGTTTTAAACCATCTGGCTTAACTGGAGTCAAACTGCAATTCACTCCTTCTTTAGCCAGGAAAAATATGCAGATACTGTAAAAAACACAGAGTAGCAAGTTAAGAAGTAATGCACTCATGCAAAAACAATTGGGCTTTCTCCAAAACAAAGGCTAACCGTACTCTGAAAAAATATACAGCTGTTATGAAATGAAGAATATTTACTTCTTGAATTTCAAACCCATTGCTTAATTAACATTATGAACAGAACATAGAAGTAAACATCGAGCAGCAAAACTGTAAAAGGCATAGCCGCTTGAAAATATTGTTGAAGTCATCCAATCAATCTAAACACATTATTAACCTTGCTTGTTGTTTTCCATGGGAACACAAACTACACCTTAATATGAGACAGAAAGTCAGACGAGTACAATTACAGAAATACAGGTTATGAACTTATATATTAACTGAATGGCTAAACAGTAACCACGAATGTTCAATCAATATAATGGATCCACCAACTGAGCGTCACTAATGGCATCTCAGTTTCTCTAACCATTTTGTTTAACCTCCCATTTGACTATCTTTGCAACCAAGAACACTTCTTTCAGATTGTGCAGGTAACCTTTCCAACAACTTGTGATTGGCCTTCAAATCTTGGGTTGCCACTGGCCAGTGGCAGCTACAGTTGTGAATCAACTTCCTAGCTCATGGGGCTGGGTTCCTTTCAACAAGTTGCTTGTGATTGGCCTTTTATGTTGGGTTGCCAGTGGCAACTCAACTTTCTAGCCAATGGTGCTGGGGGCAAAACTTCAAAAGCAACGCTTGGGATGCCCCTACAATGTACATGCCAATTAGGGCCAGTCTAGGGGCTCCCACCTCATGCGCCGCAGTGGCACTCGAGCATAGTACAAAAGGACGGAATCTTTTTGTGACTATGAAGCAATCCAAACTGGCCACTGTCCACACAGGGGCACGAACCTGCTGCTGTCTATACTCTGGAGATTGGCCCCGGCACCCCCTAAGTATCCAGCTAAATGAAAGATGAATAGGTTGAGGCACATAACTATTAACAACTGTTCCCAGTGCCCACCTACAAGTTGCAGTCCTAACTGGAAAATGACTATAGTCCATGATCTCGACACTGATTGAATTTGCACCCATTAAGCAACCACCTGAAAGATAAATAGTTGAGTTGAGACAAAACAGCTAGTACACTGTACCACGGACAACGGTCCACTTAGAAGGTGCAGTCGTGATTTGGAAGTTGGAACTGCTCAGACAGAATAGTTCCAAAACCTGATCTTCATTAAATGAAGTTTGACTTTTAATCTCATTAGAGAGTGCACAGCAAATGCACCATTTGATGCACTAGTGCGGGTGGTCCCACATCATCCAACTGGAGAGAATTTTTTTTTCCCTTTGCCCCATTCGTCACATTCGTCACATTTAGATGGAGTGGGGCCAGCACTGCACTGCAGGTGCCCATGCGGTGCACTCCTTAACTAGAAGACTTTTATCACAGGTTGTCCTGGATTCTAATACATTATTTTTCAGCAATCGACTATCGCAGTTATAGATGGTATCCTAATTTCTCCCTCAGGATGATCAGTTCACAATAACAGTGACAAGCTTGGTCACAACAGACAAGACCAGCCATAAGGTGACACAAAAAGGGAGAGTGAATGAAAGATGGACATAAAGAGCAAACTAAAATAAAACAAAATGGCTTTAACAAGGTTGATAAAGCAAGTCAAGCAAGGGTGAAACAAGCAGTGCTAGAACTCTCTTATATGGCTGAGATGATCTTCAAACCACTAGAATTTCCAAAATTCTGCAAGGTTTTTGAGCTAATTTTCATAATGCTTCGGTTACTGAAAAAAGTGGATGAAACAACTCAATGGGTCCAGCAAGTTGTTAAAAAGCTCACCAGCTTTAAGGATGATCCTTGGAATAGAGTTCCAATCGGCCTGTATTTAAAGTTTAGCTACAAGTACTACGCTCCTTTCTCAAGCCTTCTTAGATCAAGTATAAGGAGAGAATGGGTGATGCAAATGACAAGCCCAAATACAACATTACTGAAGTTTGAATCTTTCTTAACAGCTGAATTTTGCACATATACCATATCCAATCCCATCATCCGGCTTCATTGAAATATACATCCAATGCACAGAGCAATACATTTAAACAAGCTTCTTCAGAAGCTATTTCCCTTACTAAAAAGTCCACACAGTTTCAAACAATGATAGAGGGCCTAACAACAAAAATTTGATATGCAATCCTAATATGTTGAGATTTCCAAGAGAAACTGACCTGCCAGGCAGAGTGGAGTCAAACGAAAAAGCCACCAAATGATGGCCTGGGTTTGCTTCATCTTTCTCGAGCCTCAGCGTTGCCTTCTTTAAATTGACATCGTTTCGGATGGTATTTGCTTTTTGATGCTCTGCAACAGCTGGAATGTGAGGAACAATAGATTGAGCAGCAGCTGGAGGTGGCAGCAAAGGCCTAAATCCCTGAGTCGAACTGATGAGATATTGCCCATTGCCGGGCACGTAATTTGGAGGATAGAACTGAGGGATAGAGGCTGAAGAAACTGCTGCATTGTAATTGGGGTTAAAGAAATAAGGAGGAACGTCACCATTTGGGCTATAAGCAGGTGTGGAGGGAGAATCAGAACGCGATCCGGGGTGGCCTGGAGGAATCAGACGCGGGAGAGGATATTCCGCAGTAGGCTGCTGCATCCGACCATTCCTCCGACTGCTGTGCCCGCTCCCCATGAATCCAAGTAAAGCTTTCAATTCACCTTCTGCTGCTCCAAATGATTAGAAAAGGCTTCTGTCACCCACCGCGATCATCTTAACTCAGTTGATTTTCTTAGCAATCAGCAGCTTCTATTGCGATCCAATGCAACCTTTGAAGAATTACCATCGCTCTCTCTAGTACTCGTAGTTCGCCTTATTGCTGCTCCCTTCCTTCTCTGCCATCGCTTATCGGATAAAAGTCTTTCTTCAACGAGACAGAAAATCAAAATGGGGATTTCCAAACAGGAATCAATTGAACATTTGCTGCATCAGCTCACTACGTGGCTTTATAGTCAACTTCTTCGCATCTCACACCGAAACAGACAGCAATTATCAACACGATTCTTTCAGAAGAAAGAGCAGGATCAAGTAATCCACATTCAGAGCCTATAGAATCCAAGCTTTTCGTGCAATTGCAAGCATTTTCCGGTAGCAGAAGAATGTGTCCTACTTTCTCGAACTCCGCACTGCTACTTCCGAATCAGATCACATGGATCGGCAACGAATCTACAGCGAACAGTACACGCTCCATGCCTGCCACTGGCAACTCCAAAAGCGAGCAACAACACAAATTGCAATCTAATGCTCCCTCCCCTCCTTTCTCTCGCGCTCGGTCTGGTGTCGATCCCTCTCGCAGCACAGAAAAAGGAGAAAAAGCAAAAGAGAAAGGCTCTCGCAGCAAAGCAAAAACACAGCAAAAGAAGAAGAAAAAGAGAAAAAAAAACAGAGAGAAAAGAAGAAAGAGAGAGAAAGAGAGAGAGGTGCCGGTTGGAGGAAGACACGGAAGAAGGACGAAGGACGAAGCGAATGTGTAAAGGGTCGCCATCAAGAAAAGCAAATAAAAAATAGAAAATACAACAACAGAAAAAATAACCCAAAAAGCAAAAAAATTAAAAAAAAATAATCTCATCGCTTTATTTAGTGAAGCCTTAGGAATTAATTGTTTTTAAAAAATACACCTGCACTGTTCGCAGAAAGATTCCGCACTAATTATTATTACGCATTAATTTCTGGTAAGAATCTCGAAATTAAAATATATTATCTCTTTTATGATTCTTTTTTTTTATTATTGTCATCAAAGAAACGTGAACAGCCAAAAAAGGAAAAGAAAAGAAATTATGTTTCTTTATTTTGTGCAGACGAGGCGACTGTCACGGGCCAAGCCCCCAGGCCCAAGAAAACTTTATACACGCAAAACAAAATAATTTTTTTTTAGAAATTTTCACCTCATAAAATAGAAAAGTAAAAAGCTTGTAGATTGCTTAATGATGAATCTTGCTCTTAGAAGTTAATGGGCTCTCAAATTTTGGTTACTAGCCATTTGGTGGATGACACGTGGAATAAAGTACACTAAGTTATTGCATCTACAACTATGAATTTGGGCCAACACCCATGAGGGGTAAAGTATACTAAGTTATTGCATCTACAACTATGAATTTGGTTGAGGGGTAGTCTTGCATTCCACTTTTTGGCCCAAGTGCACCAAAAAAGTTACACATTTTTGAAAAATTAGACAGCCACACATTTTGAGAAATCAACTTTTAAAAAAAACAAACATGTGCCCAAACGTTTGTGACTTTTTGAAGCCACACATTTTAAAAAATCAACTTTTTATTAAAAAAACATGTGCCCAACCTTTTTGACCATGTGTGATACGTTGACACCTGTGATTTTCTTTCATAAGGTTTTGGTAGCTATTGCATATGCGTGGCTCGTGAAACATTTGGGTCTCAAATTTTTACTTGATTCCTGCACAAAGTAGCAAGCTGGATCATCCATAAATCAGGATGGAGGCTGTCTGGGTCAATTTGTCCTTCTTGGTTGAAATTACCCTTTGATGTGATTCGATCTGTTGAGATTCTGACTCATTTTCTGAGTCAGTATCGATTTTTGGCTGTTCGACCCTGGGTTCAGAAACTGATTGTTGTTCGACTCTGGGTTCGAAAATTGATTGTTCGACCCTGGATTCAAAATTTTGTGCAGCATTCTCTTTGTGGTCGAAACATTGGTCTTCTAGAAAAGTGACATTTCTGCTCGTGAATGCTTTTTGAGTGTCCAAATTGTAGAGCTTGTATGCCTTCTGATTTGGAGAGTAGCCAATAAAAATTAATTTGTTGTTGTTCGACCCTCTATTTAGATTTTTCTGTTGATCAGCAGAGATCTGATTGAAGGCTTTGCATCCAAACACTCTAATATTTGTGAGTGATGGCTTCGATCCTATCCACACCTCATAAGGTGTCTATCAATTTTGTAAGTAGGCTGTTGTAGTAACAGCTTCTGCCCATAATTTCTTTGGAAGAGAGGCATGGGCCAGCATGCTCTTGGCACTAGCAATGAGTGTCTGATTCTTCCCTTGAGCTGCACCTTTGGACCGAGGTGAATGGCTAATTTGTAGTTGTATTTTATTGGCCTTGCAAAAGAATTTGAATTCGTTGGAGATAAATACTCCCCCTCCATCAGAGCGTAGAGCTATGATTCTTCTCTGCTTCGAATTTTTTGCTGATGTCTTGAACTGTATGAAGAACTTGAAGGTCTCTAATTTGTTCTTCAAGAAATAAGTTGCAGTCCTCCGAGAGAAGTCATCAATAAAATTTAATGAGTAGACAGCTCCCCCTGTGGAAACAGTATGCATAGGGCCATAAATGTCCACGTGTACAAGATCTAGCAAATTTCTAGAAGTATGGACTATATCGAAAATCGTAGGACTTCTAGCATGCTTGCTGATTATACAGCTTTTGCATGAAGGTTCGAATTTGCTAATTGGTGTCATGTGCCAACCTTAGCATTCAAACATCTAATCCATTCATTAACATCAAATTAGAATGGAAATGCAAGAAATCAAGAAACTAGTAAAAAATCAAGAAGATAGCTAAAAGTAGCAAAACTCCACCAAATTAGGCAAAGTAAGGTATCTTTATTCATGATTATTGATTATTCACAAGATAGGGCCTGATTCTAGAGCATGATCATAGCTCTCATGTGATTTTAGGCACATGAACCACTTTCTTCATCAAGAAAGCTCTCCAAGAGAAGCTCCAAGATCTCTTAAAACTCAAAATTACAAAATGAACAATAGCCCCCAAATTTAGCATGACCTCAGCTATTTATACTGGTCGTTTGTGCCTCTACTTGGGTCTTACAACCATTATTACAATTTCGCTATTCTCAATTATAGCGAGGTTGTTCGAGCCATTTATTAACTGTCTTAATGACTAACTCTAGTCTAATTTAGCTCCATGGCCATATTTGACAATTCATTAGTAAGCTCATGGGCTAATTACATGCAGCACATGACACTCCCCCTACTTTAAGCATTTTTGCCCTCAAAAATGAAGACCATGTAGCTCTTTTGTTGGTGCTATGCTTCATGAATCCGTTGGTGGTAGTCGAAGATATTTGGCCAACTTGAGTAAGAAACATCTTTTCTTGTATTATTCTTGTCATTAGCCATCTACCATCAGATTTTGTTGCCTCAACTTTTTAGCATAGAACAAGGTTGCAACGAGAATTCTTCATAAAGAACCTTTGTATAAATTTGATAAGATCACTGAAGAAGAGATTGATGAAACATAGGAAAGTATCAAGTTGCATTAGTTCTGCATGGGTTGACAAGATCCAAGCAACAGACATTCAAAAGTCTTCTTCCTCAGTATCTTCCTTGATTGGATGGGCTATCCAATTTCAGATGCGTCTTTTTTTGTCCATGCATCTGGTGCTATAGCTTTATGCATAGCTCCTTGATGTAGCATAGTGGTATCCATTTCTAACTCCGGAGCAGTTATTAGAGCCATGCATCCCACATTCGGATTCATCAAATCTCATGCAGTGTAGGGATCTTTTTGGTCATCTAAACACAAGGAATTTGACGGTTTTGAATTCAGTTTCCAAGTTAACATGTTTTCCTTGTTGATAGGATTGATGACATCCTCTAACGCAAGAATATTCAAGGATTTTGCACCAACTCCTTCCATCAATATTACATTAGATTCATTGATTGGTAGCTCGGTGCAGATTTGCTTCCGATCTTTAGTTGGATTTTTTATTATTGACTTCATTGAAGCAATGGTGATACCAATTTCATCATCAAAAAGCTCGTTGTTGTATTGGTATTTGAATTTTGCATCAATGTTATATCGCTCGCTTAATCCATGTTCAGGAATAATTCCATATAAATCATTATCAATAATATGGTTGTAACCACTGATTTGTGGAGTAGAGCATAATTCTCAGCAATTGAATTGTACTCCATCATTTAACTGCAGTTGTAGAAGTTTGTTCTGCTCATAGTATACCTCCTTATTTTGACCTTGGTCCTGATCATTACAACTGTCGGACAAGACTTGATCTAGATTCTCAAGTTGGTCTTCATCCAATTGTCCATTGGTGCTTTGCTGATATTGATTTGTCTTCGTGGAAGATAGATCGATATGAAGAATTTTGCTTTCTTCCTGCCTCATGCCAAAACCTTTGATTCTAATGCATCTTTCACACAAGAAGGCTCATCAAAGGAGATGAAAAGTGCTTCATCAGAAGATTCAGGATCTTGTTTGCTCAAAACCTGTCGATCGATATCTGCCTTTGGCTTGGAAGTTTGCCCTTAGACTAGAGGAAGCATTATTCCATAGACATCAACAGTGGTACGCAGTTCAGAATTAGTAGTTCGAATATCAATTGGCTGTTGTGGAATACCAGCCGATTGCAAGATAGAGTCAAAACGAGCGGCCATCTTGTTATACATTTCTTCCCATCTTCGCTCTGACCTTTCTTGTAATTGTTGCCCTATTTGTTTCATTTTTTCGGTACTATCCTGTATGGCAGTTAAAAGTGTACCTAATATTTCCTTTGTTCCATTGGTCACTTTACTGATAGTAGGGTTTACATTATTACTTGACATTGCATGAGTGCTAATCCGCTGTTGTTGAGTTAATGGCGTTAAACTTCCCATAAAATTGTCATAGGGACTAGAAATTGTCACTCCACTTGCCGCAGTAATATTCCTTCCCTCCTTACAATTATTTGTGTCAGCAAATGATGTACCCATCAAAGAAGGACCAATCATACATGTAGTGGCATAGAGAGAACATCCTTCATTTTCGTCAATTTCTCCACTTTCATAAGCATCTTCATAGGCCTCATAATCAACATTATCATCTTCATTACGATCGAAATGTTGTTCTGCACCATGGTGATGTCGCCTTTTGAGTTCATCAAGATCATAGAATTGGTCCATTGGCTCGTAGTGATCTTCTGTTCCACTCTGCACCTGTTGTTGCTCATCCACGCTTGTCGTTTCAAACTGATCTTCAGTAGAAAATTGGAATTGATCTTGATCTTGATAATCACCATCATTGAACTCTAGTCCATCCTGACCATCAAATGGTTCAACCGCTTCATCTACATAACCATCTTCAATGACTAGTTCGTGTTGTTCTTCACTTTGCTGATCGTTGTTGAAATCTTCAGAGTAATGGTCAAGTTCTGAAGTATCGTTGTAGTTTTGATATTGGTCATCATTAGCAAAATCGTCATTCTGGTCTTGATACTGATTGTCATCAGCGATGTCGTCACATTGGTCATAATCTTCGTTGTAATCATCACTTTGATCCCAATATTCGTCCACATCATTGTAAAAATTACAGCAAATAAGGATCCTAAAACACTTGAAATGATGAGGGAAACAATAGATTATGATTTCATAAGATTAGCACAAGTTGAACCATCAAAATCCATCAAAAATCTATGCTTGAACCTCACTAAATGGCCCAAATCCTTGAAGAAGGCTTCACACGTGTGAAAGTACGGCCTCCCACAGTCTGAGTACTGTACACCAGACCTACATTCAATCCTATAATCATTAGTAATCACAAGTACTCAAACAATTATGAACATAGAGAGCAATTGCACCATTATGAGAGAAAAAACATGAAATTGCTTGATTGATTTTGGTGAGATATCATCAACTATATATACATGATCCATCACGATTTTGGGCAGGTATGAGTAGCCCTAAACCTATCCCTAATGCTAATTTTGGTGGATCTTTCATCCCTACCAAGTTAGGGCTGGAATCTTGGAGATCCCTCAACAATGCAAAAATTACCAAAAATAGCCCCTATTTTTTCTCCCTTGTATCTAAGCATAATTTGGACTCATTCCAAAGGTTCTAACACTTAGGTCTACTTTAGAGCATCCTTATGAATGGAATCCTATGCTATTTGGCACGTGTGACAAGCCACATCATGACCATCTAACTATTTACAAGTCATATGACCAAAACTAGTCAAGCTAGAATTGTGAATTTTTAACACTCCTCCTCACTATCTAGCGTGGTTCAATCATTGCTTTACTAATCACTCCAAGTGATGATCTGAACTTCATAAAAGGTGTCTTTTGAAGTGGTTTAGTAAGTAGATCAGCTACACATTCATTGCTTGGAACATGCTCCAAAGCAATCTCCTTGGCTTGCACCATTTCTCTCACAAAGTGATGGCATATCTCAATGTGCTTAGATCTTGCATGGAAGATTGGGTTAGATGCAAGGTGTTGGGCTGATATATTGTCATTGTAGATGATTGGTGCCTCCTCTGAATCCATGATCTTTAGCTCCACCAATAATCTCTTGATCCAAAGTACCTCCTTTGTAGTGGTTGTCAAAGCTTTGTACTCGGCCTCGGTTGAAGATAGAGATATAGTTTCTTGCTTTTTTGAAAGCCATGAAACCACACCTTCTCCTATGAAAGTTGAATAGGCACTTGTTGATTTCCTATCTCTCTTGTCCCCTGCAAAATCTGAATCACTAAATGCATGAAGGTTAATCACATCTCCTCTATATAGAATCCCAAAATCCAATGTACCCGAGACGTATCTTAGAATCCTCTTAGCCTTTTTCCAATGGATACTCAATGGCTTTTGCATGGATTGGCTCAACCTACATATACTAAAGCTAAGATCTGGTCTAGTTATAGTGATCCACATTAAGGAGCCTATAAGTTGCCTAAACAAAGTGATGTCCATGAAGGATCTTTCATCATCTTCATTTGGCACTTTTACATCTTGCTCCATTGGTGTGTCAACACTTTTGCATACTTCCATCTTAAACTTCTTCAAAAGACTTTGAGCATAGTTTACTTGACTTATAAAGATAAAATCAGACCCTCTAAGTACTTCTATGCCTAAGATGAAGTGAAGACACCCTAGATCTACCATCTTGAACTCTAAGGGTAGATCTATCTTGATTTTTTCAATACCATCAACACTATTTCCACTAATGATGATGTCATCTACATAAATGATTAAAAGTACAATACCAACATCATCAAACTTAATGTAAAGAGTGGGATCATATTCACTTTGAACAAAAGAAAGTGAAATAAGATAGCAATGTAGTCTTGAATTCCAAGATCTCGAGGCTTGCTTCAAGCCATAGTTGCTTCTTTGGAGATGGCATACTTTGTTCTCCATACCATGCTTGATAAACCCTTGTGGCTGCTCCATATAGATATCCTCTTCCAAAAAACCATTCAAGAAAGCATTAGAGACATCCATTTGACATAGAATCCATCCAAAATGTGATGCAAGTGCAATGATTAGCCTTATTGTGACCATCTTGGCCACACGTGCAAAAGTTTCCTCATAGTCTATCCCTCTCTCTTGAGCATAACCTTTTGCAACTAATCTTGCTTTATGTTTGTTAACACTCCCATTTGCATTCAACTTAAGCTTGAAGACCTACTTGCATCCTATTACATTCCTTTGAGGTCTCTCAACAAGCAACCAAGTTTCATTCTCAATCAAGGCATCATACTCATCCAACATAGCTTTATACCATTCTTTGGAGTTCAATGCATCTTCAACATTAGATGGTTCTTCAAAACTAGATAAAGCATAAGAAGTGGATGAGATACCCTCAACTTGCTGTCCTTTGCCTTGATATGTGAGCCTTGATGGCTCCACTTTTGCCCTTGAAGATCTCCTTGGTGTGATAGGTGGGTTTGGTGCTTGCTCCTCCATGAGCTCCTCCTCAAAACCAAGATCTTGCTCCTCAGCCATCTTCTTCTTGATTGTTGGAGCACTTGAGCCTTCTTCAAGCATATGCATATGATGTTCATCAAAGATGACATCCCTTGAAACAACAAATTTGTTTAAGGATGGGAGATAGACTTTGTAGCCCTTGCTTGAGCTTGCATATCCAAGCATGATCCCTCTTGTGGAAGATGGATCCTCCTTGGTTCTTGTTTCCAATGGCACATGCACATAACATATACACCCAAAAACTTTCAAGTGATTAAGATTGGGTTTCTTTCCATACAACATCTCATAAGGAGTTTTGTCTTCAATTGCTTTGCAAGACACCCTATTCATCAAGTAGTTTGCACATACAAGAGACTCACCCCAAAAGGATTTGGGCAAACAAGCATCTAATCTTAAAGCCTTAGAACATTCACATAATGTTCTATTCCTTCTTTCAGCAACTCCATTTTGTTGAGGAGTGTAAGGACAAGAAGTCTCTTTCTTGATCCCTTCCTCCTCACAAAAGGCCTTGAACTCATTGGAGATGAATTCTCCACCATTGTCACTTCTAAGAATCTTGATGCTATGATTATGATGCTTTTCCACAAAAAACTTGAACTTTACAAAAGTATCAAATACTTGAGACTTGAAGGAAAGTAAGAACACCCAACAATATCTTGAGTAGTCATCAATGAAGGTTAAAAACATGGATGAACCTCCATTAGATTTGGTGCTAGCAATGTGCACATCCGAGTGTATGAGTTCAAGAGGATGAGATGACTTTGTGATGGAGTTAGGAAACACCTTCTTATGTGCCTTGGATAAGGCACGAGCTTCACAAACCTTGTCTTCCTTCCCAATAGACCTTGGTAGGCCTAAAGCATACTCCTCCTTGATCATAGCCTCCATGGAACCTGAGTTGACATGTCCAAGTCTTTTGTGCCATAAAGTAAAAGTAGATATCTTGCTCTTCTCGGCCAACATGACAACATTAGTATCCACAAATGCATCCAACTTATAAAGTTTGCCAAGTCTAGTGCCCTTAGCCACTATCTTACCCTTCTTCTTGATGAAACATTCATTTGAAGCAAAGTCAACATTGAAACCATTGTCTACCATTTGGCCAACACTTAGTAGATTCTTTGTTATTGTAGGAATGTACAAAACACCTCCTATGTTGATCTTTTTGGAAGATCCTAAGCAAAGGGGAATTCTACCAACTCCTTCAATCTTACAAGCTTCATCATTTGCTGTATAGATAGACTTTATAGGTCCATCATAAGATAAGAGAGAAGAGAAAAACTCCCTCTTACTAGTCATGTGTGAACTAGCACCCGAGTCAATCCACCAAGGATCTTCTCCTTTGAAGCTTGTTGAAGAAAATATGGACATCATGAGAGAGTCCTCATGTGAACTCTCCTCCTCCTCCTCTTTGCTCATGTTGGCTTGGCTTTGATCTTGCTTCCTCTTGAAGCATTCCGAGGCATAATGCCCCATCTTGCTACAATAGTAGCACTTCACCTTTGATTTGTCCTTCTTGACTTTGGTGGTTGATGGAGATGCCTTTGAGGGTCCTTCTTGATCCTCAAGCTTTGTAGACTTCTTGAATGTTGATACTTTGCCTTTGGACTTGCCTTTGCCTTTGGTGAAGAGAGCTTGGTCATCTCCACCTTGGATGGAAAGCCTATCCATCCTCTCTTGCATTTGGCTCCTTCTTGATTCCTCGGCCATGAGTGTGCCTTGGAGTTCTTCAAGTATGGGTAGCTTACCCATAATTGCATATCCCTGAACCAAATTGTCAAATTCAAAGCTTAGTCCATTCAATATGAGTTGAACAAGCTCTTCATCCTTGATAGGATCACCTATAAAGGCTAGCTCTTTGTTCAATTCCTTTACTCTTAGGACAAAAGTATGTGCACTCTCTCCTTTCTTTTGATAGCTTCTATAGATTTGATTCTTCAAAGCTAACATTCTAGTTTGGTTCTTGGATTCATAGACCTTTTGCAAAGTCTCCCAAGCATCTTGAGCTGAAGTGCAATCTCCTACCTCTCTTAAGAGTTCATTTGCAACATTCATTTTTATGCAATGTAGTGCAACATTGCACCTCTTGATGTATTTGGCTTTTTCTTGAGGATGAATAGGTTCACCCTCCTTACCATTTACAATTTCCATCAGATCTTGCATGATCATGATAGATTCCATTCTAACTTTCCATATGGAATAGTTAGTTTTGTTGAGCCTTTCATTAGTATCCAAAAGATATGCATTTATAGATGCCATCTAGTCTCCTAATCAAGGACTTGACACAAATGAAGGTTACTTCTATTGATTTGATTGAAGGTCTATCTTATCCCACTTCTTAGGGACCTGAAAAGATCAGTAATAGACTTCCTATAAAGATCTAAGAATGATCTCTAACAAAATCAAAAGATTGTACAATGTAGGCGGACTTCCAACGCGAAGTTGTTGGGTTGGATTTTTGACCGCAATGTTCGAAAATTACATATGTTTGTATTTTATAAAAAGGCAATATGTATCGGTTCAAAAAATATGTTGTGGGTCGAATTTTCCAGGGTCAGAGAAATTAGACTCGGGATCCGAACCGAACATGTTCAAAGGAGCTCAGATAATTTAGTGAAGTTTCGAAAAAGTTCGAAAAAAATCCAAATTGATCCGACTCGACCCAGGGTTGAAATTTTCTTGCTAAGGAAAACTCGAGCCTTCTGTTTTCTTGGTTTTGTAAAGTTTTCAGGATGCTCATTAACAAATGGATTTGAGCATCGAATTTCAACACTTACTCCTAGAATAATATATGGGGTTGGCTGATAAAGCAATGACACTCTGATTATTACGAAACTATTGGAAATTAAGTCCACAGTTCTCTCCTTGGTGAATACTAATTTCTATCTCAAGATTCTTCATGCACACGTTTATTGATCTTTGATCTAGGATTAGGTGAAACCCATTTTGAGTTCTATGTCTGCTTAGGACTTCTCAGAAATTACTTGTTGATGAATTAATGCAAGACGGTGGCTTTGGTCATAAACAGTCTGTTTGTAGATTTAAACATGTGACTGTTACTCTGTAGAAATGAACGTAAACAGTCATGCAAAAAATGCGAAGGTCTTCGCCAACGTCATTTCGACAAAAATCTTGAAAATGCCGACACTATGAGCCATTTCCGAGTAGTTATGCAGACTGCGTAAAACACGAAGAAATTTGCAGGTATGGATAAAAATTGGACGAAGATTAAAATGTCAATTAGTCAATTAGTAGAAGAATAATCCAACACTTCCCCTAATCTGAATCCATGAATGCCTTGACCTTTAAACTTAGTTCTGCACAAAACTTTCTGTGTGTATCCAAGCTTAATGCTTTGGTAAGAATATTTCCTGTCATATCTTGCGTTCGGCCTGCAATTTGACCTCTTTGCCGAGAACTTTGCTTCTGACATAGTGATTCTTGAGTTCAATGTGCTTACTCCTAGAATGAAATCTAGGATTGGCTGACAAGGCAATAACACTAATTCTTTGGTGTTCTAATTCTTTTTATTCGATTCTATTCGACCTATCTTTTACACACCTTTTTCCAACACATCTAACATCCCCATACAAGTTATTTTGCTCCCACTTGGCCCCACATGGTCTTGTGAATCTCTCTCTCGACAATGACACTTGATAGTTGGAGATGTCATTTGATGATGCGTTCCTGATGAAAATCATCAATAGTTGTAGATGTCCTCGGCACATTGACATATATAATGTCTGGCCTATGAGACACATTGGCGTCATCCTTTGACCAATTTGCAATGGGACGTTTCTTAGGAACACTCTTTTTGTTTCCACTCAAAGTAGATGAGGTAGATGACAAAGATGCAAAATCAACAACATCATGCACAAGGTTGACAAATGTTTGTCCCTACATCCCACATGCTTTTTTGGATGTTACTCTACTGATTAACTTTTCAAGACTAGGCCCCATTCCAATGTGTCTTCCTTTCACATAAGAAGCATAGCGAGCACTTTGCGAAATTGCGTTAACCAAATCACCAACACGTGCCTTATACAATTACAATTGAGAACGATAAGCTTCAGCAGCAAGCCAACTTCCATGTCTAGACTCAGATAAGTTCACAGTGGGCATGAGTGCAATCTCATTATCCTCAACTACCTACCAAGCAACATGACATGTATTAGAGCAATCTCAAATTGTATGTGTTGAAAATCAGAAAAAACATTCCAAGTTGCATCTCACATTCCATACTCACCGATTTCATGTATCGTCCCCAATGAGAATACCTAACATGCCACTATGACAACCATGCCTCCAAAGAAGGTATCTGATTGGTGTATGCAGCGCCTGATCTCCAAAATCCCCGTACTATATTATATTTTGCATTGGCTTCAATCATGTCTACTGCCAATCTCTAATCCTCACATAACGACATGTGTTTACTTCGCATTTCTTGTATGATGCACTGGTTTGTATGTTTTTTCAAACTATCCTTGAAATGGAAAATACATGATCTCTCACATCCCTACATGCTCACACTATCTCCAATGCCATAAATTCTCCTAACAGCTACCCAATTTGCTCCAGCCTCATCTGCCATAAATCCTTGAAATTGCATTGTATCCAACCCATGTTTTTGCATCACCCCATTGAGCATCTCCCAAAACTTCACTTGTGCTCTTGTGTCCTCAACCTGCGTCTCACAAACTGCTATTGTCTGCAAACTTTGTATACTGTATAGACAAGAACTTTTTGTCAAAACGCAATCAAGGACCGAATAAATTCTATGATTACATAGGGTGATGAATCATGAAAAATACCTGGGGTCATAAACATGGGCAGCCATTGTAGTCCAACCACATACTCTTTTGACATGATCAAAGCACACCCAAGATAGTTCCAACTCGCCACCCTTTTGCATCAGTTTCACAATATCAACACCTGAAGCTGGTCCACTAGTGGACATCTTGAAAATAAAACACCTTTTATTCTCCGTATCAGAAACTTGTCCATGTAACAAGGATCCTTGAAAGTAATCATACTCGCATTTCTCTTTAAGTTTTAATATTGAATCGACTAAATCGAGATTTGGTTGGCATCTTGTTCTAAATTCATCTATCCATTTTCTCAACCTACAAACTCAAACATAAAAAGTTGACATAATCAACAACAAAGCATTTGCATGGAATTTTTGAAAAAAAAACACAAAACACCCACATTTTTGGAAGAAAACATATTAACCTTCTTTGATTGGCCATAGGCTATAATTGCTCAAGCATCGTTGCAAATTTCTTTGTGCTTAACATCTCTATATCATATTCATTGCCTAGTAACAAGTTGTTCATGATTAGTTCTTTAGCCACCTCTCTCTGGATTTTCTTCTGGCCAACACCGGGCAGTCTTTCCACTTGCTCTTTAACAAGATTTCTTACAACAATGCTTGTCTGAATAGATTCCCCTTTAGCCACATCATGACAATGTGCCCCTAGATGAATGGCCAGTCTTGTGTATCTAACATCACTTGGTATAACATAATATATTTTTGCATTACAAGATCCAATAGATGTCGGTCTAAGACCACAATGGTGGCAACAAAATCCTCCATGAATCTTCTCAAGAGTTTCCATTGGGCAACGCATAGACAACCTTCCTCTACATTGTGTGGTATTAGCATGACCCAAAGCCTGCAAACTGCCACAAATTTCATTGTTGCATATAAAAGTACCTCCACAATGTGACATTTGAACATCTCCTGCAAAATTAGAAATGGAGGTTGTCATGTACCGCACCCATGGGTGACCATCTTTGCTCTGTTCCATACAATTAAATTGCTTTTTTCAGAAACATTTGGTAGTTCAAAAATAGTATCACCATCATACTTGACAAGAAGCTCATTCACAGATATCATATTGTTGATTCCATGAACAAGCTTTTTTACTTTGCTACCTGGTGGTAATTGTCTAATCAAATCAAATACATGTAATGTGTCTATTTGTTGTCTCCTGAATCCAAACACCAAATGACCTTTTAATGACATCTGAAGGACTGATAGCCACGTTAGGATTGTCAATTGTGTTATGTTCCAAATCCACTACATCCACAGCTTCCAGATCAAAAGTGTTCGAGGGGCTAAAGGCCAAATTAACTTGTATACAAATGTTGGTGCTCAGTTCATGATCTACCACAAAAACTTTTTCACCACCAAAATCAATTGTTTCACATGGAACTAGCATAGGAATGCTTGTCGATGTCTGAGTGATTGAATGAAAAGCACTAAAGTTAGATGTGCCAAGAGAGAAATAAGATGAAATTTCTTCCTCCTTGACTTTTGTGATATTACCCTCATCTGCCTCATAGAAAAGTTCAGAGTCTCGAAACAGAATCCTTAGAGCTGCCATAATACTTTACTAGATGATAATTTGTGTTTTTATGAAGAAAAACTAAGCAAAATGAATGATCACAGAAGAAAAAGCTTCACAGAATATGTCAATGAGAAAACTCTCACAATGCTCGCAATAAGCACTAATATCAATCCATTGCTCTTGGCAATAAGGTCATATCAACCTCTATGGATTATGGGCCCACTTAGTTCATCAAAAATCATGGGCATGCCATTCAGAGGTCGTTGAATATATCGAAGAATTCAAAAATCATACATGTCACTCACAAAAGCATACATATAATCACAACATTATGTACAATGACATAAATTCTGTACAGTTTGTATTTCATAGGCATGGGGGCAATTAACTATCAAAACGGTTGTCAGATTTACAAAAATTATTTTATATGATATTTCACTAGATCCCATCACTATGGGTGTACATTATTGTGTGAAATATATTATATTAAAAAGTGATTTGCCGAAAACCCATGCATGACCCAGGTTGCCGTTGGCGGGACGCGTGTCCCGTCAACTTGCCTCGTGGCGAGGCCAACTGATCCTTATCCACTGATAGGACCCGCAGTACAGTAACACAATGATTCTAACTTTAATTCTAACTCTCTCCCTTAAAGTAGAGTCACTTTTTATACAGTCATATACATAGCTTTAAAGTCAACAAACTTTAAATACAGAAAGTTTTGATCTAAATTTATCAAACTTTTCTCCAGTAAGTGGCTTAGTGAAAATATCAGCTAGTTGTTCTTCTGTGCTACAATGAACAACATGAATTTCACGACTCAGCAGCCTCTCATGTATGAAGTGATATTGAATCTCAATATATTTAGTTCTCGCATGGAACGCTAGATTCTTTGCTAGCTGAATGCCACTATGACTGTCACTATGTAAAGTCGTGGGATTTTTCTGCTTTATGCCAATCTCTTCCAAGATTTGTCTCAACCATATAGCTTCTTGTGCAGCACTACACATTGCCCTATACTCTGCTTCTGTGGTGGAAAGAGCAATTGTATTTTGCTTTTTACTAGACCAGGAAAAGCAATTACCACAAAACTGGAATATATATCCTGTGGTGGATCTACAATCATCATAATCACCACCCCAGTCCGCATCCACATAGCCACACAACTCAGGTAAACCATCATGCTTCCTGTAAATCAAGCCATACTCTGAAGTGCCTTTCACATAACGCAAAATGCGTTTAGCTGCTTTCCAATGCGTTTCCGTAGGTGCTGCCATAAACTGACTTACAATGCCAACATCATAGCATATATCTGGTCTAGTTGTGGTAAGGTAAATCAAGCTCCCTACTAACTGTCTATATAGCGTAGCATCAAATGACTGTGATTCATCAAGCTTAGAAAGCTTTTTACCTAGTTCAATAGGAGTGTTTACTGGTTTGCAATCCTGCAACCTAAACTTGTGCAACAACTCTTTGACATATTTCACCTGTGTTAAACCCACTTCATATCATTTTTGCCACACTTCTACTCCAAGGCAGTAATGCATCGGGCTGAGATCCGTCATCTCAAATTGTTCCATGAGGTCTTTCTTGATCATGTCTATCATCTCTTGATTATTTCCCGTAATAATCAAGTCATCAACATAAAGAGCAATCAAAGCAACCATACCATCAAAGCATAAGACATATAGATTTGGATCAGAATGTGTTCTTACCATCCCCTTTGAACAAAAGTAGGCATCAATCCTGCTATACCATGCACGTGGTGCTTGTTTAAGACCATAAAGCGCTTTCTTCAAGCGACATACTTTATTTTCATGTCCTTTCGTCACAAAGCTTTCAGGTTGATCCATGAACACTTCTTCTTCTAACTCACCATTAAGAAAAGCATATTTCACATCCATTTGATGCAAAGGCCAACCAAAATGTGAAGCTAAAGCAACAAGTAGACGTAGAGTATTCCACTTACACACCGGCACAAAGGTCTCCTCATAGTCAATGCCTTTATTTTGTGCGTACCCTTTGATTACCAATCTTGCTTTGTGCTTTGCTATGCTTCCATCTGCATGGTACTTAGTTCTATATACTCATTTGCAACCAATGGGTTTCTTGCCAACTGGTGGTTCTACTAAGTCCCATGTGCTATGCTTAGCATTTGACTCCATCTCCTCTCCCATGGGTTTGATCCAAATGTCATCATCCTTCGCTTCACCATAAGTGGAAGGTTCTTTGCTTTGAATAATGCTGGATAACATAGCATAATTTGCTTCATACCTTTCAAGTAGTATCTTCTCTCTTGTTGATCTTCGTAGCTCTCCCTGGTTAAATGATCCTGGAAAGTCATCTATGTCGCGGCTCTCCATCAATCTCTCAAACCACTTAGGGAGCTTTCTGTCAGGTGATCGGCTTCTTGGTGAAAATGTATCCCACGGTACATCCTTCTCCTTGCGTTTGTCACCTGCAATTTCAATCCTTCTTGCACCAAAAGGTTTGTCCCTACCTCTCCAACCTGTTTCATGAGGTTGAGTAGTAGTATCTTGAGATGTATCCTCATGTTCATCACTCGGAAGATCAATAAATGGATCATCATCAAGTGGTATCCTCACTATACCATTTTTCCTACTGGATGTGTCTATCTTCTCAGCATCTTCGTCTTTATACATCTTGGATTCATCAAAGATAACATCTCGGCTTATATGGATTTTGTTTTCGACTAGATCAAAACATCTATAGCCCTTCACGCGATCATCATATCCTAGGAATATGCACTTGATAGCTTTTACATCAAGTTTACGTCTTTCTTCCTTAGGAATATGTACAAAGGCCTTACATCCAAAGATTCGCAAGTGGTTCACCTTTGGCTTTTTCTTTGTGAATGCTTCCTCAGGTGTAATTTTTGGTATGGCAATGGTAGGACTTCTATTTTGAAGATAGACTGTTGTGCTACATGCTTCTGACCAAAAATCTTTTGGTAATTTCATCTCAGCTAGCATAGATTTGGCACTTTCCACAATCGTACGATTTTTGCGCTCAGCTACACCATTGAGAGCAGGAGTATGAGCTTGCGTAAATTGTCTTTTAATCCCACATTGATCACAAAGATCATTGAAGTCATTAGACTTATACTCACCTCCACTATCTGATCTTAGGACTTTGATCTTCTTACCTGTCTGATTTTCGACCAAGTTTTTGAAGTTCTTGAAGTTATCAAAAGCATCTGATTTCTTCTTCAAGAAGTAGATCCACGTCTTACGTGACATATCATCAATAAAGGTCATGAAATAGAAGGCTTTTCCTAAGGACATGGTCCTAGTAGGCCCGCATAAATCTGTGTGGATTAAATCCAGGATGTTCTTTGCTCTTGTAACACCCCCTTTATTGAACTTCTCTCGATGTTGTTTCCCATATATACAAGATTCGCACATCGATTTCAAGTGATCTTCTATTGTAGGCAGTCCTTTTACCATCTCCAATTTTCTCATCAAACTGAGGCTTCCCAAGTTCAAGTGACCAAGCCTCTTGTGCCACAACTCAGTTTGCGAAGGAACGGATGATATAAGTCCATGTTGCCCCTTGATTGTAGCATTTAACCTGTACAATTTTGTATTGGGCTCTCTTATTCCATTCGCAATAACTTTGAACTTTTGGTTCACATCCTTCACAAAGCAACGATCATGGGCAAATTCTACTTTCAACTTTTGATCAGTAATGACTCCAACAGAAAGTAGATTTTTCTTCAAACCTGGTACGTAAAGTACCTCCCTGATCATCCTACTTTTGCCATCAGGCAGCTAGATTGAAACTGTGCCTATTCCCTTGATCATGCACACTTCACCATTTTCTTGTGAAACAGATGTCCCATTATCCAATGCCTTCAAACTACTGAACCAGTTCTTGTTACCTGTCATGTGTCTTGTGGCTCCTGAGTCAACATACCATGCTTGATCATCTTGATTAGATGACAATGCAGATATGAAGATGCTAGAGTCTTCAATCTCACTTTCATCGACAAGGTTACCTGCTTATTTTGGTTTCCCCTTGCCTTGTTCCACCAGGAATTTGCGACATTCACTCTTCCAGTGGCCTCTTTTACCACAATGGAAGCACTTGCCTTTCTTTTTAGTTTTGCTGGAAGATCCCTCATCCTCCTGAGACTTGGCAAATTGCTGTTTAGTCTTCTTCTTGCCCTTGCCCTTGCCCTGTTTTTGGCGTGTTGCAAGTGCCTGATCATCAGTATTTTGACGTCTAGCTTTCACCATTTCTCGTCGTTGTTCTTCCTGCATCAAGATTCCTGTGAGCTCGTCAAAGCTTGGCAATCTTTCTCTTGATGCTATTCCACTCACAAACATCTGATAGGGTTCTGCAATGCCGCATAATGCATTATGCACCAACTCCACATCACGTATGCGCTCTCCAATAGAATGCAGTTCATCTCTCATTGTCTTGATTCTGGTCATGTACGTCTGAATGTGCTCTCCTTGTTCCATGCAGGCACTATTCAACTTTGACTTCAGAAACATGATTCTTGACGGATTTGACGCCTTGAACTGCTCCTTAAGCACATCCCATGCCTGTCTGGGTGTAATAGCATCACAAATGTGGGTAATGATGTGATCCTTCACTGACAAGTTAATGAAAGTCAAAGCTTTCCTCATCTTTTTGTCGAACACTTTGATGTCTTCTTCATTTGGCGGCCTTCTCTCATCACCTGTGACGACTTCCCACACATCTTTCTCCATCGGTATGTTTTTCATTTTGAATTTCCACACTGCATAGTTGGAAATCCCGTCCAATTTGCTACTTTCACTCAAAATGGACTCTCCAATGTTTGCCATCGCAAAACTGCTTAAAACTCCTATCTTAGGCTAAGAACAGTATGTCGAGGCCAACAGTGATGTCAAAAGTTGAAAATAATGACCTGCACTTTTTTTCTTACTAGGCCACTCGCCGCTTTTTCACCAATTTGAAAGCCAAATCAGCGTCGCCTTCCGAAATGCACTTAGTCGTCAACTCCCAACAACACGCCCAGTGGAATGGTGAAACTATTTCTGGCCTACTCCGAACACTTTCTCCGCTGCAACCGGTCTGTTTTGCTGTACCGTACTTGCAGATACAGTCCGGGTGCCCTTCGTTTGGAGGTTATAGCCTTTCGTTTGGGTCAAAACGGGCAAAGGACCCAAAAATAGGGACTTTTCTAGCTTTTGAACTGTTTCTTCACTTTGAAGAAACTTCACTCTTCACTTGTGAAGGGACCCAACTCAACTTTCAGTATGAAAATTTTTAATGAAGGTGAAGGCCAGAATGCACTTCAATTCTTCGGGACCTTGTTTAAAGCTCATCCAATGGCTGAACCAGGTCTTGTGGTTCACATTTCTCTCCCATCACAGATGCTGGACCGTTGATTCATTTGACACCTCATCCACAGGTTCAAAGTTCATCTGGGCATCGAACTAAACTCTTGCAGACGCTATGGTCTTCGATACACTATGCTGAGTGTTGCGTTGGGCGCGCGAACAGCCCGCGACTTCCCTGCCTACGGCCGCGCCTTCCTTCCCTGAAAAATGTTGGATCAACCTCTCCTGTAGATCGTTTTGAACACGATCTGAGGCCTGGAGCAGGGTCGCCCTACTGAATCCATGACTGTAGAGTGTTCAGTCAGGAGATTCCGTGGAGAAACGGTGATTTTAGCTCAACTTGACAAAGTGGCTTTTTCACCTTTTTACCGCAAATCTGCTAGGTTAACTGTCTGGAGACAAATCTCTGACACAAACCTCAGAATCTCTCCCAGGCTCATTGACAATGTGATTAGCTTCCTTCATGTCCTTACGGCATCCAAAACGGTGCACAAACAGCGAAGAAATCACCAGTTATGTATAAAAACCGTAACCCCAAGTCCGGTTTCAATTTTCAGTTGGCTTCAAAATTGTCAATTTTTCACCAAATTTTTCCCTGTCTGATGCTATACACATGCTAATATCCCTCTATTGAGCTTAGCAAGCCTCTATAAATTAGAAACCATGCACCAGTGCTTCTCTTTCCGTCTTCACCCCGCCGTAAAACCCCGAACTCTCAGAAGACAATTCTCCCGAAGCTCTCTTCAACGGCGACACTGTATTGTGTACAGTCCCTGTACGGCTCTGATACCAACTTAGAATTTGCTTTTCACAGGAACACAGATCATGCTACACAGTAACACAGACAAAAAATCACTCTCCTCAGCAAGCTCACATAGCAACTGTATTTCTCAAAATGAAATTACACTGTACATATAGTTTTTCACTCAGGCAACCCATGCATGACCCAAGTTGCCGTTGGCGGGACGCGTGTCCCGTCGACTTGCCTCGTGGCGAGGCCAACTGATCCTTATCCACTAATAGGACCCACAGTACAGTAACACAGTGATTCTAATTTTAATTCTAACTCGTTGGCCACTGGATTCTTAGTTCACACATCAAGAAATATTATGTGGGGTCTGACAGTTTATTTCGTCAAGCGTAAATGCCATTTACTTCTAATTTAACTCAAAGGCCCCACAATCATTTATTAATGGAAAGTTAGAATAAAATAAAGTATTATAAAAAAAACGGTAAATGCCCAATAAGGATCTATATTAAAACCACTGCAATTTGCCTTTCATATGATAGTCTCTAAAAGAAGTTCAAGTTCAACTTGAACATCAACTTCAAGAGCTTGAGCCCATCTCACGCTTTTCACGGGTCTCTCCAAAAATGTTTCATAGAAGAACTGAGAGCAAATGCTTTTTGAGTTGGTTCATCGTTGAGCAAGTTTCGATTCAAGTTTGGGGTAGACAAAGTTGAGAGCAAGATAAGTCTGGAGGTGAGTAGTTGATTGCAGCTGGAAACAAATAGAGTTCCTCCATACTGTCCAAGGATGTCATGGATTCTATGTTTCAACTTGAAGGTGAGTCATTACCTTCATAGAACAGGTAAGCTCTTCTCTTTGCTACTAGCATCTTCTATTACAATCTCCCCCTTTGTGTCTCTTTCCAAACTTGAATTTGAATTTACGAATATTGTATGTGATGACATTTTAGGGTAGAGAAAACTGACTCCCGTGCCCAAACTGTCTGCTATCGACCAGGATGGGAGATATACTACGTTGAAACAGTTCGTGGGAGTCCACCTCCAATGTTTGTCGAGGGCCAGAGGATGAGTGGGCTCAAACTGAGGTTCCCTGCAGGGCTACCGATACGCATGACTTTTTTCTAGAATTGGCCACCTCGTAGACGGGAAAGATTATATGGGAACATGGCATGCCACACGGGAAGCATGTATATAGGTCTTCGTACAGTGACAGACGGATCGTCCATCGGAGACTTGAATTTAATTTTGCTCTCCCTGTCTATGATGCCCAAAATTATGACTTTTTAGGGCATAGAAAACCGACACTCGTGCCCAAACTCCCTGCAATCAACCAGGATGGGAGGTATAGTATGTCGAAACAGTTCGTGGGAGTCCACTGCACCTCTCCACAATGTCCGTCGAGGGCTCGAGGATGAGTGGGCTCAAACGGGGGTTCTGGTTAGGGTTCCACACTCTCCGAAACATTTTTGAGAGTCAACTTCTATGAGTTAGCGTGGACAATTGTCATGCCAGTTTAGGGTGATGCCCATTGTTGTATGTTCCGAGAAGTCCTCGTGCATCTCTTCCATTGCTCTGGCCATTGATTCAGCATAACAAGGCAAATCACTAAATCAAAGTCACGCTAGCTATCACAACTAGAAGCAAAGCTGAAATCACTAAACTAAAATGCTTACTATGGTCTTGGGGAGCCCAACTCGATAGCATCAAGTCGAAACTTAGGCACCACAATATTTTCATCCAACAAAGGTCCTCCAACGACTTCTCTTGACTCCAAGACTACCAAGAAGTTTGATAAGTGTCAACGAACGATAAAAAACATACCCACAAATCTACTAACTTGTACGGTCCTTCTCCTTGAAACTTAAGCTTGTCTTTATTTGCCTTGGTGTTGTATAACATGGCCAATTCTCCCTACGAGATCTTTGGTCTTGATATTATGATTGTGCCAGGCCTTCCTTTGTTGTTTCTCTACAACTAGGGCATGAAGCGCTAGGAAGCGAGTTTTGTGAAGTTGGAGAAGCTTGTCAAGTCTCCTCTTGGTGGATTCCTCTATACTAAGTCATTCGACGATGGCAACTCTCAGACTCGAAATGACAAATTCAGCAGTCATTACGACTTTCTGTCCATACACCATATGAAATGGAGTTTGCCCAATGCTCACTTTGAAAGTGGTTCTGAATGCCCATAAAGTTGAATGAAGTTTGTGCTCCAATCCGATCGTGATGCTTCAACCATCTTCATGATAATTCCGCAGAGGATCTTATTCGACAATTCTGCTGTCCGTTGCAACATGGGTAATAGGGTGTGCTCTTTCTATGGACAATTAGATAAGAGGACACAACAAGTGAGTGATGGTCTCATTTAAAAAATGCTTTCCACGATCACTCACAAGTTCCAATGGGCACCCAAAACACACTAAAATATTCTCTTATAGGAATTTAGTAGTGGAGTTGGCATCAGCCTTCCTCATTGCGTTGGCTTCTACCCATTTGGTCAAGTAGTCGATGGCTACAATGATATAGTGAGCTTGGGAGCCACGAGCAGCTGGACGAATAGGGCCGAAATAGTTAGTGTCCCATTTCTCAAACGACATCTCAGCTAGAATAGGTTGTAATGGCATTCTATCCTTTTCTTGGGTTCGGTTGAACCGTTGGCACACATCACACCTTTTAACCTGATAGTGAAATATATTTGAACATCATGGGCGACCACAGGCCATGTTGCAACACTTTTCTATTGGTAGCTTTGGCAGTGAAATGCCCTCTGCCTATTCCTTCATGGGTGATACTTATCATCTGGGGCACTTCATGAGGTAGGACGCATTGGCGTATAATTCCAACATTATAGATGCAATAAAGCTGTTTTGCTATCAATGTGAAAGGGGCATATTTAATAATCAACCTGCGTCGTTCTATCTTGTTCCTCAGGGGGATGACGTTTCGACATAAGATATTCAACGATGTTAGCAGCCCACTTAGGGACAACATCGACGTGGAATAGGATTGCGTCGGAGAGATCGTCATCGACCCCTCTACTCTCAAAAATGCTGCAGATCTGTGAGAGGTGATCGACCAGATAGTGTTGTTTTCCTTTGTGAACAACTATTTTAAAGTCGAACTCTTGGAGAAGCAACAGCCATCAGGTGATATGTCTGGTTGCGCATGGTCTATTTACTAGATACAGTAGGGCTTCGTGATCTATGAAGAAGACGAATGGATTGGCTAGCAGGTGTTTGCGGGAAAAAAGACCTCTTTTTCAAGTTATTTTTGACGAAAAATCATCGCCACGCGCTATTACGCTGATGCGGAACTGTTTAAAACTGACGCGCAAATGGCCCATTATGGCCGGTTGCACTTTTATTGAAACTCTGTTTATCTATTAATTTACGCTGGACTTAAATTTATTTAAGAGGCCTATGCCCCCTGTTCCCGGGTTTGTCGGGGCTAGGAGGTGCCAATTCATCTTAAAAACCAGTTAAATGGCAACTTTATTCACCGTAGGCCACTTTAGTGAATTAAAACCAAATTTGGGGCTTAGCCCTTAAATTTGGGCCCAACTGCTAAAAGCCCTTATTGGTGTCCATTCACAAAGAGGTGCACCTTTTTGGGCCTCAGCCCTCCGTAGCATTAGCTCCGTAGCATTAGAAAGGGCCTGCCTCTGCGTAAACTTCATTCATCTTATTGGAGAGAGAGAGAGAGAGAGAGAGAGAGAGAGAAGAGAAACTTGAGCAGAGAAAGAGTTTGTGGAGGAGGAAAGAGGGAAGGAGAAGAAGCAAGGCTGTTTGATCCCTCCTTGGTGCCTCCCATTTCTGTGTCTCAACCTTTCTCATTTTGTTGTCCATTATTATTCAATGCCCCTCCTTTGGAAGGGAGGAAGAAAGGAGAGGAGACTGATCTGCCTAGTGGATTCCACTCTAACTTCTGTATTTTGCCTTTGTTGCAAACTACTTTTAATTCATTGCTATTGATTTATTTCTCAATCTTTAGCATTGTGTTTATTTCTTGGATCATTGTTTATTGAATCAGATTTGATGCCATTTGTTGTACTGCCTCTAACCCTGTGGTTGCAGGCCCTGACATTTTGAGGATTGGATTAATCTTGTAGTTTGCTCTCATTGATCTTGTGTCTACAGGGCTTGCAATTGTGGAAAGATCTGTTGTTAAGTTCACAAGGTTCTGTGATTTATTTAAAGATTGTTTGTTATCTAAGGAGGCAGTCTTTGCCTTTGTTTATTGCCGATCACTACAAAGCTTTGTCAGTAGTTTGAGGAAAGCCCAATGAACAAAGCCTGGTCATTGCTAGTTTTCTGAGAAGTCATTGATATGTTTGGGATCCAATACCCCGTGGGTCTGTCAAAAGCAGAGTAAATATCTCTAGTTCTGTTTGAGGCCATTTCATAGCCTGTCTGCGGGTTTGCTTGAGGTCCGGATTTGCGGAAAAAACCTGTCCACTGACCTGCGGCCCATTTTGATTCCCATAACCTGACCTGTATTCTGTTTGATGGCCAACGTAGCATTATGACTGTAGGATGCCGACCAAATCTGAGGACCAACTATTGTCCAGGTCTTTGTATACTGAACTTTATTGATATCATGACAATCTGGAGCAGTGGTGATGATGCACTTAATTGCTTTTTATCAACACCTACAGTTCTGTCGACACCAAAACCTAACGCTTGAATCTGCCACAAATAGGAATGATGAATATGTGTCACAGATCGTAAAGCAAGTCTTGTCCATAAACTATCGGATAGTGTAGAAGAAATAGCCAGATCAGGCGCAGTCAGAGCAGACAAGAAGTAGCACAGTCATAGTTCTGCCTGTGGCTCCTTTCTAACTGCCTGCGGCCTGTTAAGTCCCGTGCCCTTCTCAACCTCTGGCTCGCTACTTGTGGATATCAGTGAATTGTTTGTGGACTTAACTCTGGTTGCGTGTTTGATCAACAGTCTTATCCTCTCCTGCCTGTTTGCGGCCATCTTCATCCTAATCCTACCCTACCTGATCAACGGACTCTTTCGTATTTGGCCTACGGTCTCTTCTTGTCAACCTATGTCCATCTCATAGGCTAACCTTTGGGTTCATCACAGATTCACATTGCTTCCTTGTCTCCTACTGCTTGTGTGGGAAGAACCCTGCCTGGCCATGCTTCCTCACCAATGACCTATCCTTCTTTTTGCTTGCTCGCTGCTCTATCTATGGCCCTCCACGCTCTTCCCTGTTTATCCATTTGCACGACCTTCTGCCTGCGGCCACTTTTGCTTGCTTACCATCCTTACTTCTGTTTAGAATCTTGTTGTTTATGCCATCTTCCCACCTGAATCGTGGCAAATCTCTGCCTGCGGATTTATAATCATGACCCTACCTGCAGATTTGCTCATCCCTCACCTGTCCGTTCAGGTGTCCACTCTCTGATCTGCCCATGTGAAGAGGGAAAGAAAAACTTATCTACACTCCTTGAGTCCTTTACCAACGCCCGCTCCCTCATCAGCGGCCTCCTACCTGCACTCCTTCTTTACCTATCCACGACCCATCTGCCTTCGGGCCTGCTTATGCTCAAGCTCAGCCCGTTGGCTTATTTGTGGGCCTCTATCTACGGTTTCGGCCAGGCATGTATTCACCTTTGATTTGTGGACCGCATTTTGCCATTATTAAACCCTACCCTGTAAGTTGGTGGCCCTGTGATAAAATCCTGCAACGAAACCTAACTTGTGGAGAGGAAAGAACATGTCCATAACCTTACATGTGGGTTTGCTTGAAGCCCGAACTTGTGGAAGAAACTGTTTGTGGCACATTTGCTGCCTCTAGCCCTCTACCTTTGAGTTTGGCCTGAGGCCCGTTCTGCCTTCTATACCTACGAATTTGCTTGTGGCCCGATCCCTACCTTTCTTATCTGCGGACAATTTGTAGTTCACAACCTAAGTTCTACCTGCGACTTTAGTTCGCCTATAGACTTACTTAGAACCCTACTTGTGGAAATCCCTTGCTTACGGCACATTTCCTAATTTTAGCCCTGTCTGTTATTCGTCGGTTTGAAAGGGATTCAATGACCCATGTACATTTGCTGCTAGGGTTTTACTTGCCAATTGCTTATCTGCAACCCTTTTCTTGGTTGATCATCGTTGTCCAGATTATGGCTAATCAAAATCTAACTGTATTATACCTCACTCATTAAGTGAATCTCAAATTATAAGAGTCATGCTTGTACGTCTCATCGGTATCTCAAAAGCCAGAGCTTACACGCGTGATCTCTTGTCCATTTCAAAGTTCCCTAGGCTACCTAAAAATTGTCGATAGACCGTTAGGAATTTGCCTTGCCGATTGCCATTGAAAGTGCCCGTGATCATGAAAGGCCGTATTTTCGACTCCATACCCAATGGAGCTTGAGCTGTAATTGTCGTATAGACCGACTTCCGTTAGCATTTCCCTAGATTGGCAGACTATTTGAGGGTCGTTTTATTATCCTTCAAGCAGGTAATGGTGGAATTTCTTCACACTATATACCATGGCTAGCGCTTCTCGTTCGGTGGTCGTATAGTTCATCTCCGCGAGAATCAACTATTTGTTGGCAAAATAAATCGGGTAATCTTTCTTGTACTGCCCAGGTTGTGTCAGAACACTTCCTATGACATACTTAGATGCAGCTGTATGGACATAACATATATATATGGTCCAGATAGGAGGTCAAATTATTGGAGCAGTTACTAAGGCCTTTTTGAGTTTGTAAAAAGCCTCAGTGGCTTCAGCTATCCATTCGAGTTGGATGGTCATTTGATATATCAAACGGGCCAACTCAGGAAAATTTAGGGAAAATCTCTAATAAGAGTCGCAATGCCCCATAAAGATGTATACTTCACGTAGAGTTCCTGGTTCAGGAAAAGTAAGTATAGCGGGTTTCTTTCCTTGCCTATCCTTAACCCAAGATCTAATCAATCTAGCATCGAGGAGAGGAAGTTAGTTGTCACGCGTAGATTTGTTCCCATGAGAGCGATAGTATAGTTCAGATTTCAGCATGAATGGAAGATCCAAATCTAACTCTAACATCCATTAACCCTAAGCATTAACACTACATCCATTAACACTAGATCCACAATGAAGATAACTTACTCTTTCTTTCTCTCCCTTTCTCTCTCATAAAAAGTATAAAAACATGCACTCCCAATAACAATCAGATCCAACAATTAGCAAAACTCAATAAAAGCATAAGAGATAGAGAAAAAGTGATAGAGAGCAAGGACATTCATAAATCCATTTCACAAGAGAACCAATCTGCTTTACTGAAATGAAGATATGTACTTGTGTAGGAACTCGAGTTGGTCCCTTTTTATAGTAGAGAGGAGGACCCTGGCCTCTGAATCCTATTAGTCCATTTCTGTCTCCCTAATTATTCAAATTGAAAAAAGAGTGAATACCATCCAAATTGGAGGGAAACCCAACTTTATTCACTAACTTGACATTTAGGCCCTACGACATTAAAAGTCCCGCATAAAGGCCTAAAGTCTTTTTATTGACTTTCAACTAATCAAATCTCTATGTGATCATCGAGTTGGACTTACACACGCAGGGTGCCAAATCCCTCTCACTTATTAACTAGGATTATGGTTGCCTTGGGATCTGCAAACCCTCCAACAACATCCCCCACAAAAACTGGTGGCGGTCCCACGACACCTGTGAGATGCAGTTACTGTGGGCTTTTATTCGCCTCACGTCGAATCTTTAGTAAATGATACTGCACCTTCTCCATGAAGTCGAGTCGGGCAGTGCTGAAATCTAAATTGTGCGGCAAAAAACAATGGTAGGCTTCGACAATGCACTTTGAAGTTTCAGCCATTGGCTTATTTGGATCGAATGCCAAAGGAGGAAGGCAATCATCCCATCTCGTTGCCATGGATTCCAACACAGTCAAGTCTTTCACAAAAAGTGCTGATTGTCTCACTGTCGGATCGGGAGAGTGTATATACTCTCGCTGGTATGCTTGTAGTGCTCGACAGAAATCCACTGAAATTTTCCAACTGTAAGGTTGGTGGGTGATTGGCCAATTTGGCGTATGTATGGATAGTAATTTTGTCCATGGCCAATCCCAAATCCTTCCACTTATTCCTGTGCGACATCAGTATGTAATATGGATCTACGCACAATTGGCGAGGGTTGGCCACATAACTCCTAATAGATTCTGGAGTTTTCTCAAAAACTGTAACTCTCGAAGCTGGCTACTCTCCCAATGTGGGTGTTTTATCCAATTCCTTGCTGGCCTCTATTTCAGAGGTCTTAAACTTGAGGACCCAACCACCATGCGAGGACTCATGAGGATGTTGCACTAAAAAGCTCTGGATCTGGTCCTCAACGCTTATTGGTCTTCTAAACAATGGTGTGGTCCTGTTCACAGATTCCAGCTGAATCTGTGAACATGATTTTTTTTTGTTCTTATTTTCTGTTACTTTCGTTTGTTACAGTTCTTTACGATTTAATCTTCTTGTTAGAACGGTTTTCAGGCAGAACTATTTTTCTGATTACAACGTGTATTCCCAACCTGATTGTGGGGAGAAACGGTTACGTTACTCAACTACATGCATTTACAAGCCATGCAACCAGTCCTAGCTCAGCATAGATCAACGTTTTGAACAGTGAGCAACTCTATAATCTATCTACCAAACTATCTTAGGAAATCATGGAATAATGCAATGACAAGATTAAGCTACTCAACAAGAAACAAGAAACAAGAAAACTAGCTACCTAAAAACATTCTAGCAGCCCAAGAATCAAGAAACACCCATTTCTTGATGCTTGGAATACCCAAGAACAATCAAGGACAGGATTGTTAGTGAATATGCAAATCAAATCCACAATCTCAGCCTCTATAGTTTACTTGCATGCTGAAACTACAAAATCAAGAAACAAGAAAGCTAATCCACATATACATTTCACAAAGCAAAAAAAAAAGCAAGAAATCCAATTAATCCACAAACACAAAGGAAATCAGAACATGCTCATAGAAATTTCACTCAAGAAGATTGCCATGAACAAAGAACTTCACAATTGTCAAGAACTCGTGGAAGATCTTCTTTTATTCACTCAAGAGGAATTGACAATAGAATCAAAGCTCCCTCACAAGAGAGGGGGGCCCTTAAATAAGCAAGAGGACTGCCCATGTGGAGCCCAAGTGACAATTCCACCAAATTAGAAATTATATGTGAAAATTGCCCTTCCACTAGAGGTCACCATCAAAAGGTGGCTCACTCTAAATTATTTAAGGGAGTCTACACTTATTTACATTGCCTAGGAAACTTTACTAGCTCCTACTTGGTCGTTCCTTCTCTGGGATACACGATGTAGGTTTACATAGAAAATGATTGTCATCCTAGCTAGTAATCCTTGGCTCTCATGCTCAGCTCTTAGCTTCTTCTGCTCTCCTCCTTCGGGGACCTCCTCGATCATGGGTGAGAGATACTCTGCGTCTTCAGCTTGGCTCGACATCTGGGGATTCTCTGGAATCCGCTAACATTATCCACCCCTAATTTGTTGCAGGACCCACTACAACACATGTGATGTCGTTCCGCTCGACACTTGGAAAAGCGTGGATCTTCGTTTGCTTCCATAAAACCAGGTGCTTATTATCCGCAAAATTGTTTCTCATAAATGAAGATCTCTCAATGGCCGCTACATTCTAGCTCTCTTGAGAACCTCTTGCGAGTCTTGTTCGCCTCGTCATCTCGCCATTTGTTTCCGCTCACTCATTTTTCGCCCCAGGGCTTCGAACACTTGGAAGCGGAGCTTACTTCCGTAGTTTAGTGGCCCTAGCACAGGTACTCTTGTATCTTTTTGATGAAGCCCATCTCTTGCTAGTCTTCTATAGTTGGGCCATCATCTCATGATCTTCCTCTGACTGGAGGGCTACGTTGGGATTGATCATGATCAGATCCAAACCATGATCCCAGAAACATTCTTGATGCATTAGAAAGGCCATGGATTAGCAATATTCGACACTTTCTTGCACGGATAGATCGACACTTGTCTTGTATTTGTGCCCGAAGTCTAGCAATTGTAGCCTCAAGTCATCCGGGTAGATTCTGTCTGAAATTCCCAAAATTACTGGCCAGTTCACCAACTCACCTGTGGCTTTTCTACCGGCCATGGATTTCTTTGTTTGAGCGACATGTAGAATGGATCAATTCGCTTTCACTTCGGTGCCCTCAGGTACTCTTGCTGCCGCCTGCTATCATTTAAGACCTTGCTCTGCCATTCCGATTGCGGTTGTAGTGTTGCAATGATCTCAGCCCTGGTGGAGTATTGGCTTCGATCTATCTCCTCTTTGCCTCCCCTCATGTTGGGAGGATATTTCCTTTTGAATTAATCCGATTCTTTGGTATCAGCCATCTTGTCCCTTGACCTGGTAGGAGAAGCTGCTGGATCTCATGACCTCATTCGTATGAGTGGGTTCATAGGCAGCCAACCTGTAAGTGTTCTTTTTTATGACAGTTCTACGTATAATTTTATTAATGCTAAATTGGTGTAGCTGGCACCCTGGGAGGGCCGGAATACAAGGCCTAAGGGGCATTTCAATGGAGCTTGGGAGAACTCAGGAAAGTAGTACCTTACAGGGATGAAGCTAATGTAAATATCAATTTTGCATAATTAATGGCCCAAGCATGGCATCCTGCGTGTATAAGCCCATCTTGAAGAGTCGTCAGTAGATAAGTTGTGTTAGGCCCCAAGTATGGCACCCTGCGTGCATAAGTCCAACTTGTGGTGCCATTAGTCACTAGGGGCCAGGAAACCAATTTCTGCAAGTCTCAAGGTTTAAACTTAGACTTAAAAAAGTATGCAAAAGTCAATGTCAAGATTCTAAAAAGAACTTGCATTCTATATTGAGACTTGAAATTCCTAGTCCCATAAGTAAATGTGGAAAGGACACTCCACAAGCTTCTATAAAGAGAAGCCCCTTCTATGTAATTTGGATCCTTAATGTATGAGAGCTAAGTGCTGCCATTTTGGGTCCACTTGTGCTAATTTTGGTGTTTGGCTAAATTTAGTGTGACTTTGTGTAGTATGCATATTTGCTTAAGTTCTTGCTATTTTGACCCATTTTAGCATAAGTGCTTCCTCTTAATCCACTTGCATAGCATCATCTACACAAGAAAATTTTCCAAAACATGTGAGTAAAGCAAAGTGAGTCGCTTCCACTTGCTTACCTTTCTCTTGATCATCAAAGATATGAATATATTCAGACCTGAACCTCTGGAAATACTCCCTCTCAAACATATGATCAATATCCAACAAGAACTCATCAATGCTTGATCTCGAATTTCCACAAAGGTTAGTGAAAACAATGTCACCAATGTCACCATCATAAATCAAAAGATAGATTCCAAACTTTCCATCCAACATGAAGTAGAGTAGGTGAAGATGAGTATCAAACCTAATAAATCCAGTCCTCTTGAGTCCATAACAAACCTCAATAAGCTCACCAATGAGATCTCCCTTGTCTTGAAGAAATTGCCTCTCGATTTATTCCATGTAGTCTTCTCCAACCAACCTTTTTCCATCTCGATCATGAGTGATCAATTCACAATCATAGAATCCTTTGAGTTGATGAAGATATGTGAGATCCATGACTTGGATCTTCCCAAGAACCAATCTTTCATTGCTCTTTCCTTCATAAGACTCCCTCTTAATGATTGCATCATAAGAAGTAGAAATCTCAAAGACATTAGAAGCCATGAAAAAAATGATTAGTACCTTCAACATCAGGATGATTGAAGTACTCTCTTTCTTCAAACAAGAACTTCTATTCAATGTTTTAGGTAATATATCATGTGACAATGATTCTTCCTCACTATCATTCACAATGACATCATTCAAAGTACATCCTACTTTGAACTCTTCACATACTTCTCTTCTTCTTGACTTGTGACTATCTTCCTCACCAAGTCTCTTGATCGAACCATTTGATCTACTCTCTTTATGAAGACATGTGACTCCACTTGCTGGAAAAATGACTTTCTTGGAATCATAACAAAAGAATGTAGAAGAACCATTTCTTTCATGAATGCACCTAGCAACATCTTTTTCCATATGATCAAAGAAATCATTAACAACAATCTTTTCCAAGGAAGAACCTTCACCTCCATTGATGAAGTTAGCTCTTTCCTTACCTTTTGCATGCTTGCACTTGCCATGAAGAACCTTTGAAACACCATCATTATCCTCAAGACTAGCCAAGTTAGCACAAAGATGAACATCTCCAAGAAGCATATTAGATTTTGACCTAGATCTACCATAAGAAAGCTTTTTAGACTTTGCATAAGATCCACCAATCTTATTGATGCTAAAAGGGAACTTTGGAAAGTTGAGACCAATATCCTTTTCCATTCCATCCTTTTTGCTAACCATAACAAAAGCATCAAGCTTGAAAAGTCTACCTTGTTTATTGCCCCTAGCAACTAAGATTTCTTCCTTTGTAATGAAGCAAGCATCACCACCAAACTTTACCATGTATCCTTTCTCTATCATTTGACCAACACTTAACAAATTCTTTGAAAGTGAAGGAATGTAAATAACACCATCAAGTCTTGCTTTCCTATTAGTAGAGAGACAAATAGGAATTGAACCAATACCTTCGATCACACACTCACCACCATTGGCCATGTGAATTGCTTTCTTGGCTCCATCATAAGTGACCAAAGAGTAAAGAACTCCTTGTGACTAGTCATGTGTGAACTAGCTCCACTATCAATCCACCATGAATCTTTGTCACCTTCACTTGATATTAGACTTGAAGAACACATCAAAAGAGAATCACCACCACCTAGATCCTCATCATTAGTAGTAAAGTTGATTTGCTTGCTACCTTCATCTCTTTGCTTCTTCAAACATTCATTTGCAAAATGCCCTTTGATTCCACAATAAAAGCATTTCAACTTAGACTTATCTTTATTTTTGCCAAAAGAGGAAGTATCACCTTGATCTTGCCCTTTAGACCACTTGTCTTTGCCTTTGCCCTTGAACTTGCCTTTGATGAACATAGCATCCTCTTCATAATGAGATGTCGATGTAGATCCACCTCCTCTTGGTTGAAGCCTATACTCCTCATTCACCAAGATCTCTTGCAAATCCACAATACTTGGCAAAGTCTTTTGAATAGCAAAACTTTGAACAAGATTAGCATGATCATCCAACAAGCCATTAAGTATAACTTGAACAAGCTCTACCTCCTTAATGCTTTCATCAATACATGCTAACTCATCATTGAATGCCTTAACCCTCAAAAAAAAAGCATGAGTACTCTCTTCCTTCTTTTGAAAACTTTGAAAGATTTGCCTCCTAAGAGTAAGCACTCTTGATGTAGACTTGGATTCATAAAGCTTCTTCAAAGCTTCTCAAGCCTCCAAAGATGATGTGCACTTACCAACTTCCTTGAGAAGTTCATTGGTAACATTCATCTTGATCATGTGTAGAGCTTTCTTTGCTCTCTTGTCATACCTCACTTGATCTTGTTGAGTTGCTGGTCTCTCCTCCAAACCTACAACAATCTCTATCAACTCATTCATCTCCAATAAGGACTCCATCCTCACCTTCCAAGTAGAATAGTTGATTGACGTAAGCCTATCATTGCTCTCCAACATAAATCCACCACTTGTAGCCATGTTGAAGTGACCTGATCTTCTTCTTTCAACTTGTTCCAATGCATAAAGCACTCTCTTGAATGTCAACAAATGAACTCAAGAAGAAATCACAAAGGTATGGAACCTCTCAAATCTCTTCTAGCACTTCTAACTAGAAAATCAACACATAGAATAGTGAAATCTTGATCAACCTATGATCTATCCTCAATCTGATGATTCTTGCCAATTCCTAAGATTGAAACACACTCAAATGAAGTTTAGTAACCTCACAAACTAGAGATCCAATCAAAATTAGGGTTTTGACAAAATAACAAAAAATTGAATATTTCAAATTCTACATGCAATTTTTAGAAACTTGGTATATCTTCTTGTAGACTCCAATGAGAACTTCCTAATGCACCAAATATCATCTAAATCCATTAAAACAAGTGTGAAATCGGAATTGATCAAGTATATAACCCTATATTGAGTTTTGACCTACAAAAGATCAATTCTACACATGCAAAAATGCTGATTTTTTAGTAGAGATCAATCTAGCATGCTCTAGCATTGGTAACTCCTCCAAATCCTTGCTAAAGATGGTTGATCCTTTCATAACCTGAAACACAAGAGCTATGATACCATGTGAAGGATTTCAGATCATTCAAGATCCAATCCATGTCCCAAATCTTTGGTTACAATAAGGAGCAAACCAACAATCTTGCCAATGTAGAAAAATCAGCATCTACACACAAAATGAGATGCAAACTCTAAGAGATATTGATCAAACATGAACCAAAACATAAAATATGTTTGCTGTCCGTACAATTACAGTACCCTACTGTATTTCACACGTGTGAAACCGAAAATAGCAATAAATGATCATTCTACACACAAGATTGTAAGATAACACCAAGATAGTGCACCAATGAGTAGTAGAACCCAAAGAGAACCATGTATAATGATGAAATGAGAGATAGAAGAGAGAAGATGTGTCTCTCCACGAGTTACATCCTTTTATAGAGTTTCCAAACCCTATTTGGCCACTTGGCTTTCCCTCCAAAATGTAAACCCTACTATTTGGGTCTAGATTCAATGTACCCAAGGTTCAAATTTGAATCTCTCTCAAACTCGACTACCAACTTTCCCACACTTTCCAAAAGTGTTTATTGAATGTATTTTAAACTAATATAACTTCAAAAAGTTTGTCTCTAAGTCTAAAATGAGTTTTGGCCTCTTATTGACAATTAACCAAAATATGAATAAACTAGACTAAACTAGTTGAAATCTCTCACAATTACTTGCTGAAGACTGTATCAAAAAGGCTAGAGAAATTCTAGGAGCTAAAAATAGATGTTTTACATTGTTTTTGGATCTTGAGCCAAGAACTTGAGCCATTGTCGAGATATCTGACTTCAAAGTTTTTGAGAAACTTACCTCTACAGCCTCGGTAAAAACCCATCTTGGCTCGCCTCCCTCACCATTGATAGATCTCATTGAGCCCAATACATTTTCTAGAGGGCGAGCCAAGAGCCCAAGTACTCATCATTCTAGATTGAAAAGTGTGAAAATCCTGATTTTTACACTTTCTGGGATCCCAAACAGCCTGCCAACTGGGATTCAAGAATTGATAAATCCCAAAGTGTTATATCTCATTGTTCTCTCAAGGTCTTGGTTTGCCTATTTGCAAGTGGCATCCTCTACTTGTGAAAAAGCTAATTGAGTCTGGAGAACCAAGATACCCACAGGATTGGCCAGAAATAGAGAAAATCCAAAATTTATTATTTTTGGCCTAAAAGCTTCGATTTGTAATATGTTGGCTCGCCTCCTTCACCATTGATAGATCTCATTGATTTTAGTACACTATCCAGAGGCGAGCCAAGAGCCCAAGTACCCACCAGTTTACATTGAAAAGTGTGAAAATCTTGATTTTTACACTTTCTGGGATCCCAAACAGCCTATCAACTAGGATTCAAGATTTGTACAATCCAAAAGTGTCATATCTCACTACTCTCTCAAGGTCTTGGTTCGCCTATTTGCAGGTTGCATCACCCACTCAAGAACAACTTAATTTGAGTCAGGAGAGCCAAGACACCCAAAGAATCAGCCAAAAAGTCGAAAAATTCAATATTTACTATTTTTGGTCTAAATTCTTCATTTTTGGATATGTTGGTTCGCCTCTTTCACCATTGATAGATCTCATTGAGTTTAGTACAGTATCCATAGGGCGAACCAAGAGCCCAAGCACCCATCATGTTGCATTGAAAAATGTGAAAATCCTGATTTTTGCACTTTTTGGGATCCCCAATCTGAGTGACTTTTTGTAAGTGTCATATCTCATTGTTCCCTCAGGTTCTTGGTTTGCCTATTTTCAGGTGGCATCCTCTACTTGTGAAAAAGCTAATTTGAGTCAGGAGAACCAAGATACCCACAGGATTGGCCAGAACTAGAGAAAATCCAAAATTTACTATTTTTGGCCTACATGCTTCAATTTTGGATATTTTGACTCGCCTCTTTCAGATCTGAGAGATCTAATAATGCGTTGACATCTCTAGAAGGGCGAGCCATACCTCCCAAAGGATCCATAGATTTGAACTTTTTTCACTCCGAGCTTCCTACAATCCCAAAATCACCCCAGGACTCCAAAATTTGATATCTTGACTCCCCCCTTGGGTATAACCTACATCCATCCACCCTTTATCATTGGCCAAAGAGGAGATCCAAAAATCTCATCCTATCTCCAACCATCACACTTTTTGTTCTCACCCAGCTACATTGCTAGAATTGCCTTCCCAATTTGGGATCCCCCCATATTCACGTTTCCCATTCCCATCTTAAATCCCCAGATTTGCTTCTCTCATTCACTCTCCGACAATTCCCAGATCCACATGTCTTGAGAGTTGTTACAAATCCCATATCTGCATTCCCCAAATTTCAGCACCCATATTCTGGGATCCCAAAAATCCTAGAATCCCCAATTCCACCTCCCCAGATCTCCATTCCCCAATTCCATATTCCAAACCTTACATTCGTACATTTCCAATCTCACATTCCCAGAGTTTGAATTCTTGAATCCAAAACAAGATACTTTTCTTAGCTGTGAACTTAGACAAAATATTTTGTTTTGATGCAACTAAGATCAGGTCGAAAGACTAAATCTAGGATCTCAAGAGAGAGAGAGGAAGTTCACTTGGAGACCAGGAACCATCAACTAGCCATCCCCAGCCCCAGAATCTCCAAGAGCAGTTCGACATGGCTGCCAATAATCCAAACCAACCTCAAGAGAATCCAATACCACGTGAGGCACCAGGAGCCCAAAGGATTCCCAACCCGTTAGCCTTTGTTGTACCATTACCAGGAGCCATTCCACATAATCGACGAGCTCCTAGAATCATCTGCCACGATATGATGGTACTACCGACCCAGCACGCTACCTTCAGATTTATGAGGAAGCATGTGAAGTCTATGGAGAGACAACTCCGGAAGAAAAACTTTGACTCTTTAGTATGACCCTCACTGATGCCGCTCGCGAGTGATATTTCAACCTTGAGCGTCACGAACGAAACGAGTGGGAATCACTCAAGGACTGCTTTATTAAGAGGTTCAAATCATCCAGGTTTCTTGAAAGCCCATTTTTATTGCTTAGTAGGATCAAATGAGAAAGGATGAGAGGGTACGTGATTACATCGAAAAACTCAAGAGTCTTAAGAGTGAATGCCCTGCCCAGTTAGCACCTGATCAGGCCAGTGCTCATATGTTCATGGCTAGCCTCCCGAAAATCTATCCGACGTGAACTTAGACCTCCAGAAATCCTATGCTACCTTACGTGATGTTATGGATGATGCCATCCGCAAAGAGGATGAAGGCTCCAATGAAGAATACGAACCCCAACGTTTCTCGAGCCATTGTCTCTGACCAAAGCCATAGATCTCAAGATGAAGGATCCTCTGCCGATGTTGCCACACAATTGTTGTTACAACAATTTGAAACCATGAATAAAACCCACCAGGCACATATGGATAAGATATCCAAAGATTTTGAACAGGAAATTGAAAATACCACACCACAAGGGCCTATTGTCAACAATTTCCCAAGCGTGATAATGTTTGGTGTCCCACATGTCAACAAAATCACACGGGCGAAACGAATGTCCATAGAATAAAACAGATAGCCCCAAAGGTTTTGCATCTTTTGCAACACCAACAATCATGATACATCTACTTGTATCTACAATCCAAAAATACAAGCCGTTGCATGACAATACCAGTGGAGGATGCAACAATAGGGTCCCCAAATTACGAGTTACCAAAGGCCCACATTCCAACAAGCACCCCAACAATGCATTAGCACTACCTGCGGGCGAATAACGCAGCACCAGCCTTAGTAGTGCGACAGCCTGGGCCTCAGATGAACCGCCAAATCATCCCAGCAAATCTTGCTACCACAAGTCATGATCCTCAGCCTCAGCTAGAGTTCAGCCTTGAGAATGTCTATATGCTTGAGGATCAAGGGTTCCCCTGTTTTACTTAGATGGAACTGAAGCATCTATTTATCCTTTATTTACCACACAACAACGTTTCTATGGAAATAGAGCACCTATCCAATGTTATGGCTATGGAGAGAACCACCGCATCGTCGAGTGCCCATATAAAGGCACCTACACACCTATCTGTAGGAATGTGGCCATGGCCATTGCTATAAAGATTGCCCATCCCGACCAGTAGAGCCGCAAGTTGACGCATCTGTCAAACTTGCAACTATTGTACATGATAGGAGAGCGAAATCCACAAAACTAGAAGCCCTCGTCTACGTTCAGACACGTGCCCAACGCTTGAAAGAGTCCCCCAATGGAGAGAGAATTTTGAACGAGGAGCGTAGTCAACCCCATACTATAAGCCACTACACTAAATCCACTGGACCAGGAGAGTATCCCAACCCCACAAAAAGAAAAAGATCGTTATATCAAGGTAAAAAAGTGGATCCAAGAGGAGCAAGCTAAGGCCCCTATTGGTGATCTCAATCGACCAATAGAACCTATGGATTCGCCTGTACACTCGAACAAAGCTATGAATGCTCCTACCTTGACTATGAACCAGGAAGGGCTTATCCAACCTGAGTTTGATGAAGAACCCTTCACCTCCCTAGAACCAGAAGGGAGGTGGGACTTAAACCTTAACTGTTTTATTGCTCAGTCATGTCACCCCTGCCCTTAGGTGACGTTTTGAAGAGTTCCAAACCCCTATGCCAAGCCTTAACCGTCTAGTTAGGAGATAAAAATACACCTACAAGGACCCTCCATGACTGGAGAGAGTGATGATGACCAGTTCATAATGTCCATTGGTGCTACTTGGAAAAATGAGAAAATTAATGTTAACCCTACCTATTCAGCACAAGACCTCCCTTCAGTAGCTGCTGTTATTGATGGTGGTTCAGGTGTAAACATCATGTCATCACACATATATCGAGAAGTGAGGGCTGAGTGCCTTAAAGCCCACAGGTTTTTCTATAAAACTTGCTGATCAGAGCTGTGTCAAACCCATGGGAATTGTTGAAAATGTACATGTGAAGGTCGCTGACCTTCGCTTTGTCATTAACTTCACAGTCTTAGATCTTCCGAAAAACAACCTCATCTTACCGACTTTTGTCAGGAAGACCCTGGCTAAAGTTAGCCAAAGTACGCCATGACTGGGGTACAAATTGTATCACATTGGAGAATCAGGATCGAGCCTGTGAGAGTCGATCCGCATACCTGGACATTAAGCCTGCGAGCCCGTTGGAAGAAACGACTTCGTCCACTACCGATCACACGATCGATCAAATCTAAGAAGCACTACAAGCCATTGGATCCATCAAGACTCTGATACTGATATCATCAATTGGATTGATGCCCTAGCTACAGTCAATTGTATGAGCTCCATAAAAGGATCCATCTCCTTACTCCGAGAAGCCAATCAAGAGTCAAAACCTTCAAACCATAAAGCCTGTCACCCCTTGATGATGAGATCAAAATCGGGGTAAACATGATCAACTATCATGGCTTCCATTAGAACCACCCCAGAACCCTGTGAAGAAGAATTTCTTCCTTGGTGCTCAGTAATCACCTTGGAAGATGATGTGGGATATTCTGATGAACAAGCATTATCTTACTTTGATCCCCAACGTTATGGAGAAAGACGACTACCAGAAGACGTCCCTAAAAATCCCATCCCTAGCTAAGGTCTCTAAAGAGCCTCGCCCCACAAGTGTATATCAATACCGGGTCAAGATAAGCCAATGGGACAATCCAGTAGATGAAGCCATAGCCAGTGTGGACACCACGTTGTGGGACCCCTTCAGAAGACAGTTTTTCCCTCAAACCCTCATATCTGCTCATGCTCTGTCAATACAGTGGCAGTGAAGAAACCAACTTTCAAAATACCTGGGTAATCTAAAGGGAAAAGCTAAGATGGGTAGTGATTGTCCACAACTCATGATACAAAAATTCAACCAATAGACACTGCACTAAGGTCTCAAAAAAAGTCTCGACAACATCCACTTCTCCATCCCAAAAATCAGGAACTAAGACATGATTCAGAATCGAGGGCGGAGCCTTTGCACGATGTACCAACGTACTTTTGAGACTATACCTTAGATGATGTGATCGTTGCTATGCCCCAAGCCCAGAGTAGGAACCCCCACTCGAATGACGCACCTGAAAATTCTTGTTTGTATGAGGGTCCTGCAAAAGTCCAACCTCTAGATCTAGCCGATCCTGGAGGAGGAGAGAAGATAGTCTATGTAGGTGAACAACTTACTACTAAAGAGCTATCCGATCTAAGAGACCTCCTACGAGAATACCGCGATTGTTTTGCATGGTCCTACAAGGATCTGAAGGGAATACCACCTGAAGTAGTGTAGCACACCATTCGTTAGTCGATGGTGCCGAAACTGAAAGTGAGTTGACCTTATCGTTGCAACCCCCATTACTCCGAACTGATTCAACAAGAGTTGGAAAAGTTACTAGAAGCTGGATTCATATATGAGAATGAGCATACCGACCTGGATATCCCCAATTGTGATTGTGTCTAAAAAGAACGGGAAAACTACGCATTTGTGTAGACTTTAAAAAACTTAACGTAGTCACAAAGAAGGACCACTTTCCCCTGCCCTTTACCAAAGGAGTGCTCGAACAAATAGCAGGAGAAGAGGCCTATAGTTTCTTCGACGGATTCAGTGGGTATAACCAAGTGCAAATAGCACCTGAAGACTAGCATAAAACTGCCTTTTGTAATCGCATGGGGGACTTATGCTTTTCGCGTAATGCCATTTGGGTTGTGTAATGCACCAAGCACCTTCCAGAGGTTATGCAACATGCCTTCAAGGAGTTTCTCAGAAATTCTTAGAAGTATTCTTGATGATTTGTGTGTACATTCAGCCCGTAGGTATTACTTAAATCGCCTGGAACGAGTTCTGCAACAATGTCGAAGATATGGCATTTCCCTTAACCCAGCCAAATGCCAAATATGGGTAACTCATGGCATCGTGCTAGGGACATATCATATCGCAATATGGAATTGCCACTGATCCAGATAAGAATAAAAAGTAATGAGATGACCCTGTCCAAAACAGTGCGTGATGTCTATACCGTTATGGGGAACGCCAATTACTATAGATGTTTCATATTACTATTTGCATTATTGGCCTTGCCTCTCTCCGCCTCACTGTTGACCTAAGTGGACACAGGAAGCCCTAGACGCCTCTCGAGAAGATTAAGCAAGCATTGGTCACCCCCCCCAATCCTATGGTCTCCAAATTGGAGCATCGAATTTCACGTGCACACGTGATGCATCTAAGTATGCAATAGGGATCGTGTTGGACACAACCAGGTGAGAAAAAGAAAGATTTTCCCATCGCTTCACGAGCCGTCAGCTCATTGAAGCCGAAGTTAAATACACTACCACCGAACGGGAGGCACTTGCCATGATTTTTTGCATTAAGAAATTTCGACATACTTTTGGACAACCCCTTTCGCCTTTTATGTTGACCATCAACCATTGTTATATATGGTAAATCGACCTTTTACAACGGGCCATATTACCGATGGCTTTTATAGCTTCAAGAGTTTGAATTTCGGATAGTGGTTAGGACCGAAAAACAACATTATTTGCTGACCACCTTTCTATGATTGACGACACGTCGAGAAGAAGTGGGAGTTGATGATGAACTCCCGGATGCTCATATTTTTTATGCTGATGTAGTTCCAGGTTGGGCTGCCGATATAGTTGAGTATCTTGTGAGGGGACGACCTGATCCTTCCTACCTTCCGTAGATCAATGAAAGTGATAATAAAGCTGCCCATATAACTTAATAGTTGGACAACTTTATCGAATGGGGATAAGACCATATCCTTCGAAGTTGCCTACTGGACCATGAAATAAAACCTATTATTAGTACAACTCATGAAGGAATTGGTGGTGGTCACTTGGCCGCTGACGCTACTACTCGAAAGGTCCTCCAAGAAGGATTTTGGTGGCCCTACCCTACACCGTGATGTGGCAACCTTTGTGAAACAACTTGTGATGTGTGCAAAGAGCCCACAAAATTGAGAGAAAATCTGGGTTATGCTAAAGCCTATCATAGCAAAAAATCCTTTCGAAAAATGGGGGCATAGATTATGTTGGTCCCATCCACCCAGCCGCTGAGAGGAAGTCAAGCCGATATATTATAGTGGCAACAGATTATTTTACAAAGGGGTAGATGCGAAGGCCATTAGAGTAGCAATGCAGCCAGCACAACTAAGTTTCTCTATGAGAACATCATCATGCGCTTCGGATGCCTTTAGAACTTGTGAGTGATTGCGGAACTCACTTCCTAAATGAAACAATACGAATACTCCTAGCTGAATTCCTTGTGGTTCATCGCAAGAGTACGTCTTATTATCCCCGATGTAATGGACAGGCCAAATCTTCCATCAGATTTTGTGCAATAGTATCACAAAGACCGTTGGAAGCCAGTAGGTCCGATTGGGAACATAAACTCCAAGCAGCTTTATGGGCGTTTCGAAACAACCTATAAGCTTGCCACTGGCCATACCCCATTTCAAACTAGTCTATGGACTCGAGCTGTAATGCCCTGCTGTGTTCATTGTCCTAGCCTAAGAGTTAGCCGTTGACGGAACGATTAGACAGCAGGTAAGTCTACCCAACGTCGATTAGGCTTACTGATGAATTTATGCGAAACCCGAACCATTGTCTTGCATGCATTGCACACCAAAAAGAAACACCGCAAAGCCTGGCATGACCATTGTCCTAAAACAAAAGGACTTACACAAAGGTGACCTAGCATTTAAGTATCAGAGCAAGGTCACGAAAGGAAATTGAAGTAATGAAAATATTCGAGAATGGCGCAGTTCAATTGGCCACACTGGAGGGTGACCTTTTACCCACCTTTGGTAAATGGTAGTCGGCTAAGGCGCTAATACCACTTACCTCCCACTGTATAAACTTCATATTTTTTTTTTGTATGATTATTTTTTTGCCTTTCTTTGGATTTTTTCCAGTGGTTTATGAAGGTTCTTCTATTTGTTTGTCTTTTTGTGATACAATGTACAAGAGTGGTGTTATGTGTTGAGAGTAGAGTATCTCTGGAGACAAAAAACAATCCACTTGGTTCTTGGAGTTTACTACAAGTTACAGGTAAGGACGTTGAAGGCCACCAAATATAGTACTGTGCAACAAACTGAATCAACATTGGGTGCCAAACAAAAAAAAACTTTGAAATCAGTGCTAGTGAAGGAATTTGCCCAATGATCGAAACAGTTCCAAACCCTTCGCTATTCAACCAAGTAGACAACAACAAGGACCTAGCGGAGACAAAAAACCTCAATATCTCTCCCAATATTTACTGTCCTTGATTCTCCTATTTGACCAATGGCTAGAACACATCTTGATAAGTCTAATTGAGTCAGGGGGAATTATGAACC